>VKOC01004916.1:0-10176 GCA_009364415.1 Spea multiplicata
CCCGAGTTTAAATACCAAAAGAAATCAAGAAAGCGATATCTCACCCGTAGTATTTCGTTGTACGCAGGATTCAAGGTCTTCTTCTTAACAGCCGTTTTTCTTTTGCCCATTTTTGCTTTGTCTGGCAGCAAATAGCTCTTCACATATCTAGTAGGAAAATAACGCCATATACATTAAAGGCTTCATGGAACGGTTTACCACGAACGCATCTCTAGAATTGTGTTTTTTATGGATAGACTGGCTACGTCTCCAGTTGTGTAACTAATGAGATGACCATGTCCTACGGTTAGATTTTCTCCCCATTTCACAGGCCCTACACCGACAGCATTTAATTCCACAAGAATTGTCTCTAAGTTGAGAAAACATACATTGCATTATGCCTTAAAGGGACACTCCAACTATCATACGCACTTCATACACAATACCTGATAGCTGAAAGGTCCCTTTATTTTTTTTGTAAATGGATGAGAGGTTTGTGCAGAACCCCCACACATGCATTTTCCCCTTTCATCCCAGCTATTTGATGAACAGGAGAAGTGATTGGCCGGGGGGGTTTGTATAAATCGGTGGTGTAAAACCTTGTACCATAGAGGCAGGGAGACTAAGCTTCTCCATAAGATACGTACCTTTTTTTTTTTTTTTTTTTTTTTTTTTTTTTATTATATAGGAATAACATCAGGATGTACTTAAAAAGAACTTTTAAGAATTTTTGAGCTACAACGTGTGTCTAAGCCTACCCTGGGATCTCTCCAGGATTAACCCAGAGCCCCCCGGGTCCGTTTCTTCTCTGTCCAGGGAGGGGCGCACCGTGTCAGGGGGCATTATATCATTTTTCATTCTAAACCTCAATTTGTACTGAATTACAAAAAAAAAAGAAGTGCAAATTAAACTTACGGGTCAGAGCGTTGCTTCTTCACATCAGCTATGGCCAAATCCTTGCACTGGGAGACGAAGACATGGAACTCCTTCAGCTGTTCCACGTAATCGATGGCAAACTGGATGTTGCCTTTAACGTCCACGCTGCCAAAGTCCCCACTGTAGATGCTCATAACGCTTCCACTCACCTGGAAACACAGGGAACGAACACCCCATAGTAAAGGAACAGAATATACATAACGCCTCCTCAATACCTCCACCAGCGTAGAGAAATAAACAATATAAAATATTTCAGAACAAAACGTAGCTCCGTATACTCGCTAGCAGCACGTCTGCCATTGTTTAAATAACAATTCCCAAGCCGTCTTCCACTTGGATTATTATTAATATATTTTATTTATATAGGGCCAACAATTTCCGCAGCACCTCTTATAATCCATACATTTAGAGGGTCCGACAAAACAAGAACTGACGGACTAAGACAAAAAAAGAGACATTAGGATAAAAAGCGTCCTGGGCGCATGTTCAAATAGATTGCGTAATCCTCGATATTCCTCTGTTAATATGCTTTACTCTTGAAATAATCATTGGCCGCGTTCCATGCTCTGGGCAGTTACTGATTAATGCCCTCTCTTTGCAGTGATTTTGATGGCTGTATACGGTCTCTTTAAGGATACGCCATCAATCGGGTGATAGGAAGAACCATTCATTGCACCGTCTACCACGTTAAGCGAATAAATCTTTAGCACATCTCCCATTTCATGTTTTCTTTTCTAGTTTAACAAAAACATAAGAGCTTTTCCAGTTTCTATGGCAACAACCTATCAATGCCTGCTTTCGTGTCACGTGACAATTAAGTGTTCCTAGCAATATATGAACGAAGCAGATTTGTTTTATTTAATTATATTTTTTTTTTTTTTTTAATGCAATTAGAGATTTCTTTGGAACATCGGGAATGTTAAAAGAGAACTGGGAATTATGGTCATTTAGTTATGGCAAAAAATTGGCGTTCAAAACCTGGATAAATTAACTGCGGTCACAATCAATTAAAAATATATATATATATTTTTTTTTCTTTTTCACAAAATTTCGCTACTTCGGGGCGTAAATCAACGCAATTCACTATATAATGCGGGCTCCACATTTTACCATAAGTAAAGGTGAGCATGTGGAAAACCTAAAGCGTGACGTGTAATTGGATGCCAATACTATGTTAGAATCCCTAAATCCAGAAAGGCAACGAAAACACAAACTTACCAACATGCCTTTTGTTTAGGTTAATACGCGGCACACAGAATGTTACAGTCTTTAATAAACAAGGACAGGATTAGTACAAGCCGTGCAATACAGAACGACGTTACGGTTTACATACAGAGGACAAGGACGCCATGCCAGATGAGCCACTAAGATTGGTTAGAGAGCTGGGACTCTTCTTGTGTCTGCCAATCCTAAAACTGCTCTCTGATGCTGAATCAGTGTCTCTGCCATCAGTCTAGAAGACATTATACACAAAAGTCACACTACAGGTCAACGAATAGACGAGAAAAACGACAAACGGCAGTTTTTCCTCCCCACTAGGAAGAGTCATCCGCAGACAGTGGCCCCGACAGCGTTCAAGCACAACATTTACAGGAACGTGGGGGGGGGGTTACTTCCTAAACATCAAGGAACAATTGAAGGAAAAAGGGGGTCTCTACATTTCCAAAAGTCATTAATTTCATGTGAAGAAAAAAGGGGAGAAAAACAATCACTTCAAAGGCTTTTTGTTTCTTCTACAGTTAAGAGATGGAGGTTAATGTTAAGGGCAGAAGAGGAAAAATTGCAACATACAGACACATTTGCTAAGAAAGTGTCTGGGAACCTTTAAGTAACACACACAATTCTTCATAATGGCTAGTTTTAAATATTTTTTTTTTATATATATTTTTTAGTATTTTTTATCTAATATACACTTTGACAAATATAAAGGACCTCAAAAAAACATTTTTTTTTTTCCTGTCTTAACCATGTTAAAAGGCCGAGACGGTTTTAACAAATCACAGAATTCTGTCATCAGGGGTGCATTCACTGATCAATTTGCATCCGTTAAAGCTAATTTTACTATGATCTTCGGTGAAACTGGCAATTTGAAATCGTCGACTTACCCGCTTATGCCTACACCATTGGCATATAACGGAACGGCTTCATGGCATATCCGTAAAAATGATTAGTCAGCACCACTTCATAAAGGTGTTAATTTGCATAAAAGGCAGATTATATATCAGTCTAGAACAGTATCTGTTGGTCAATGCATCAATGTTTGGTGGGCCCACTCCACCCTCATATTAATTTAATAATAATAAAACACATAAAACAAACCGGATTTCCAAACATCTAAATTCTACTTGGCTTGGCAACTACACATATTGGGAACACAAAGTCTTTCTGGCTACTAAGAAGAGCCCATGGACTGAAGCTAAATAGAGGTTATTTAAAAGAAAATGTTGGGTAGGGTAGCAAAGGATGAAGATGACTGGGGAGTAAAACCTCCCCCCCCTCACTCAAATTACGTAAAAACGCTGAAAGGGGCAGATTTGAAGACTTGCCCTATATGCTCACACCTGGTAAGCAGCCGTCCATTTAGTTCTTCCTCCAATAAGGAAATGGATATGGCCATAGCGGTCCAAGAGAAGGCTTTAAGTCAAACGTGATACCTTTCGTCGTATCGAAAGATGGAATCACAATCAAGCTTTTGGGACCTCAGATGTCTTCTTCTCATGGAATGAAAGCTTTGGTGACCCCGTATCACCTTCAACTAAATACTCGTTCTACCTCTAAGTCTTGGGCTATTATGTCATCACATACCCTATATTTTTATTATTTCCACCCCCTGCATCTACTATATCATTTGCTGTAGCGTTCCCAAAGCAAGCTTGGGCCGCAGAATTCTGACATTTCCACCTAAACTAACATTTGATATCTCATACGAGCTCATGCAAGAGGTAAGACATTGCATCGTCCTAAGTATCTCGTACATTGTTACATTGTTAAATAGGGAATAATAGGTTTCTTTGTACAAAATCTGACTTTTCTGCCTTAAAAATCAATCCCTAATCAAAATATAAAAACAGTAATAATTTCATTTTTCAAACTTGCCTCTTCGTGAAGGAATGACGGGACAGACTGGCTCAGTCGTTTGAGCTTTTCTGGGTTTGAAAACTGGCTTTCCAAGAACGAGGTTTCTGTGGGAACTGAACAAACGCAGCACCTTAAATACAGATCTTTCCTTCTTTCACTAAACGCTCATTTGCATAAAAAGAAAACATTTTTTTTAAAATAAAAATAGATTTAGTTGTTACAAGGTTCTCGATAGAGCGGAACAGTTATTGGCGTCAATCTTCTTTTTAAAAGGCGCGCTCCAGCTCTGTTGTAATGTGAAATGCATACCGGAGTCCACTTCGCATGGACTCCAATGTACTTTACTACATGCATGAAGTCAATCATGTGTATGCCAGCTGCACACGGATGTTCAATTAGCATGTGTGAAAAAAGTCCCATGGGTTTCAATGGGAGCTTGGCTCCCACTTGACTTTAAACTTGAGTGGTACTAAAAGGATTGTTATGTACACTTAGTATGGGCGAGTAGTCGTAGCCAATCACATGTTGAACACTAATGTTTCATATCCAGGAAGTGTACTTAAGTATGCTTCCTGCTTTCAGCAGAAGCAGCTAAGGTGGGGGGGGGTGAGATAAGTCTCCTTTTTCTTACTCCAATAACCAAAGAACGAATGCGCTAAAATGCTAATAGAGCTAAGCAAAAGGGTTAACCTTTTCAGTGCCAGGCAGACTGTGTAGGTTATGTGCAACTATAGCAAATGAGGGGCCTTAAATATGGCAGTCAAGATTGGGTTTATTTCCATTGTTAAAGTGAGTTTCATAAACACATTCAGGCACTACAGAAATTTCCATTACCCAATAAAACCCTGCTAACGTGCAAACCAGCAAAGCCTCCGTACGCATTACATGAACCTGTCGGGCAGGTAGAGGATTTCTTCCTGTTAATCCAGCTATGTCAGATATTCAGGTTAAAGGACTCGACGCACACCTCAGCCCGACACAACCTGAACGACAGGACAAGGTGGAGAACCCTGCCTACTCGTATAGGAGCAGCAATAATATAGCCTCCAAAAAAATAGGGGAGTTTGTACAAATACCATAACCACTGGCTCTGGTGTTCATACATCCCCTCACATCATTGATCCAAGATTTAAATATTAATAAAAAAAAGTCTCAATTCAACACCATAAATGTGTGATTTTTTGGTAAATATTTCCTACATTTGGTAGTTTTACATATGTCAATTCAGATTTGCTGGTTCCGCAACGTTTTTTTTTTTTTGTTTTTTTTTTAAATATATTAAAAAAAAAAAAATCTATAGCAACACCTCTTTTCTAAAAAGCTATTCGGTCACCGGGAAGCGGGCGGACTAAATGGGTCCAAATGGTTCTTCTTCTGCTTATTTCTATTAATTAAAAAATGTGCAAAAAGAATAAAGAATTTTTTTTTTTTAAATGGTTGGATCTGCAGGTATAACCGACCATTAAGACATCTTCAGATGTTCTATTTTAATGACTTCTAATATTATTTTTCCTACAAAAACTCGCAAACATTTAAGAAAAAAACTTTAATTTTTTTTTAAAAAAACTATAAGTTTAGAGTATAATTCTTTATTTCATTGCAAAAGGGTTAAATTGAGAAGGGTACATGGAAGAGCTCCTTCAGATATTAGAACCTTCCCAGAGGGACAGTCGAAGCACACACAAAGTATTTGCGTTCACAAAAGAAATATAACTGAAAGAAAAAATAAAAATTGAGATATATACCTTCTGGGTTACCAAGTTCTACATCTTCTTTTGGGATATCTGTCTGGCTCTGATCTATTCATGTAAGAAAGACAGCGCAAAAAGGTTAATTGATAAAGCCGGACTTACATATCTGAAAACCACTTACCTTGTTACATTTTAAATCAAAAGGAAGACTTCAGTTTTTAAGGTAATTGGTAAAACGCAGCCAGAAATCCAGGAAAAAAGTACAAATTTCAAAACATGCAACCAGAGTTAGATATTAGTAGGATACAGAGACTATAAACATGCTAACACACACTTGGACAGGAAGACCTAATGCATTATATATATATTACATTTAGATAAAACATAAAATGGGGCATCATGGAAAAAATAAGTTTAAGGAAGTTTTAACATAGAATAACAAATTATGGGATTTTAGGATTTTTTTTAATTTTTTTCTTTTTCTTTAATGCTGTCTGATAAAGGAACGCATAGAGCGAATTTAATCAGTGCTTTCTTCCAGTTATCACACAAATTATAAAAAGAACTAGTATATATATATATATATATATATATATATATATATATATAGATATAATAATAATGGGTCAGATGTGAGAAAAAAATTGTACAAATTATCAGTTGTTTTTTTTAGTTAATTGTCACCATAGCACCAAGCATTGGCTAAATGATGGGGGGAGTGCAACAGAATTAAAACACCCTTGAGGCGGCCCTGAAATCCTTATCTGCCCTTCCCCTGGTCATTTAGACCGAGTCGCTGAGCACCATGATGTAGGTGCAGCCAACTGCAACTTTTACAAAAATAAACTTTTTTTTATTCCCTAAATGAACCCCTTAACAGCTCATTTTACCAATTTCATTTACGAGGCACTCAGCATATTTAGAATGTAAATTATATTATAGTTTTTTCGACTCTCACCGCATCTCTGCATTTCTTCAGGAGCCAATTAGAAACTTTTAGAATATAAACTTAATTAGAAAAAAAACTGGGATAGCTAACGGAAATAGTGAATACAATTTACTTGCGCAAGCTTATTATGGACCTTGATTTTTAAGGTCTAACGTGACCTAAGATTCTATGTAATGATTGCGTGATGTTCCACTGAATTGTCTTATGTTCTACTTTGTCTCACAAATAGACTCTGATGGCAGTTGGCACACGAGATGTCTGCCCATTTCCTTATCACTTACCTTTTTTTTTTAAAGCAAACTTTAAAGGCTCTGGTGCCAATTCTGACATTAATATAGCTAAATCCTTTAACTTCGGGCGGACAGTTTAGGAAGCTCACATTACTACGAGTTATGAAGGACTAACCTCAGCGAGCTTCTCCAGCAAGAATAGCGGAGCTGGCCCTGTATAATGCTCACTGATCAACCTATATATTATATATGGATACATTGTATCTGTGATCACTCACCTTTTATTCTAAGGTTTTTCCTTTTTAAGTAAAAAAAAGCACACCTAAAATTAGGCTGGACGAGAAAAAGCCCCCCTTTTTGGTTTAAGGGTTTATTATGCAAAGTATCTAAAGTCTGCCCTCCAGCTGATATATATATATATATATCAGGTTTTTTATACTTTTGGTTTGGAAGCCCAACAATCTTATCGGTTTGTAGGTCTGGATCTAGTAATTTATACCTCTATGTGTTATACGTGGCCAGATCAGCTCTTCTTGCAGGGGAAGCTCGATGGCTTTGGTCCTTTAATGTATAGCGACTCGGGGAGCAGGACTATGCAGCTCTCCTGCAAACTCTCAGGTTAATGAAGTCACTCCTATGTCATAACCACTGTGTGTATTAAAAGCCAGTAAGGACCCTATCAGTCATTACATTAAAAACATTCTTGGCTTTGGATATAGAAAAGAAAAACACAAAAAACAAACAATTTTGTAAAAATAGTACAGTAAAAATGAGCTATTTAAAGAGAAAATCACTGTAAATGTCCATCCATGACTCTCGTAGGTGATTTGGCAGATACCCCTAGAGCTACGGACTGCTGAATATATTTGGTACTGGGTTCTTCTATAACAAAACATCTATAATGTCAATGATTAGGAGAGCCATCGATACACATTTTCTATGAACAGCGATACGTTCCCTTTAAACTTACAAACATGCGCTTTATGCAAGATGTGCCATTTTCTCAATCGATGGACCTTGCTATTATCTAATCAAACCTTGGACCATTCACTTAGACTTTATTTTTTTTACCTGTGAAGATTATAATTGAGTTTGTGATCTACAGTAATAGATCATAAGAAGAATAGGGGGTGGTACGTCATGGGGGAATGAGGACAAAAGATGTGGTTTGATAAGCCTGGTTAGATGGCCAACAATTGGGCTTCACAACGTAGGGATTCCATGATCTAATGGAAAGAGGAGACGCTGGTTGTGTAGGCTTATGGCTCCTTACCAAACATTTAAGACTTAACTTTTTTGATGTTGAAATGACCAAAAAGGCTTAGTTATTTTGGAATAAGTGCGAACGTTATCTACCATGGGTTTACAATAGTAAAAGAGACTAGGGAGTAGTATCAGCCCTGATATCTACGTATCATGAAGCCATGGACGTGTCTTCACCATATGTCCCCCAAATGCAGACAAAAGGTGATATCATTTCAATCCCAGGTCAGGGTAACCATGTTTTGGATAAAGAAATAACCTGGGCAGATTCATTGATTTTGCCCCTTATGTAATTAACAGAGTGCCTTAGCTGTTTTACCCAAATTATTTTGCGATAGAGAAAATGACACGAAATGTTAAAGAAAATACTAAAGTAAAAAAAACGACGATGTTAAATACGAAGGATTTTTTAAAAAAAAGTGACAAATCTGAAACGTTCATGCGAAGCTGCATTACGCGGATGTGATCAGAGCAATGGGCTTATTATATATAAATGCTCTTAAGACTCAATGCATTGTGATTTAGCAGAGGAATCTACACAGATATAATCCAACGGCTCTGGTGACATCCGTATAGTCAAATCTAGAGATACTCCAGATTGTTTAGGGGTTAGTGATGTAGGTACATTGCAGTGAAAGTTTAGAACAGCAATGGTTAGCCTTTAGTACACCGGCTACTGGGGATCATGGTTTCCACAACATATAGCGTGAATCATTTTTGGGAAGAGTCCGCAACGGCCGGCGTACCAAAGGTTAGAGCATGTTAGCTGGGTTAGTTGGGCCTTAAGAGACAGCAGACATGCTATATTCTCACTTGGACTTGTGGGGGCAACTTCCACTAGAGGTTTGGAAAGTGCTTTAGCTTCACTCCTTCTCAAAGCGGTCAATATGGGATTAGAATCTTCTGAACCTGTTGTGAAACAAAGCACGTGAGGACTGCGCACACACAAGGTTATATATTTTTTACATATTTTTTCATAGATATAAAAGATTTATTGCGTGCCATCATATTTATGAAAAAATATTTTCATTATGTAGAGTCTTCCAAATTGGAATATCCTACATAGGAGGAAAAAAAAATCAAATTTCTTAAAATACACCAAATGCTAATAAAACGAAACAGAAACATGGGTAAGTAATAACACAAGACATACATCTTATATTGCCAGCCTGTGTTGTGACATATCCCGCAAGCTCGAAATCCATACTCCTGGAGATCTCCCTCCTGTACGGAGTTTCTAAATAAAGCTCCAGGGTGCTCCTCCTCAGCGAACTGTTGGACTCATTGACAGATGCGTTGCTGCTCACAGGCGTACCACTCGTAGGCTCGAGACGGTCTTCATACAATTCCGACTTCTTTCTCACTTCCTGTGAAAGGGTTATATTTATGGTTCCTTTGCCAAACCTTCTTCTTTCTAGTGGGCTATCCTCAGATATTCCATATTCTCCCAAAGGAGGAATTTCTTGTTCCAATGAGGCACTTTGAAGTCTATTAGAATTGGGAAGCGTTGGGTTTCCACCAAATGTCCCGCTTTCATCATCCATTGCTTCCTTTTGAAGCTTTTCCAAACTCCCAGCATACGACGGTCTTGGTGGTGCAACAGATTTCTCAACGGTCTCCTCTATGCCTTGACACCTTGAGTCAGAAGCAATGGGTTCAGCGGAAACTGCTGGCTCAGCATTTTCTGCGAAAGCAGTTTTTTGTTCCGAGGAACGCACCTCTTCCATGTTTGCATTCTGTGGCACATCTTGAGTATTCTCCTTATGTTTAAGGTCATCCTTGGCTACCAGGAGTGTCTTATCGGCTTCCAACGCCTCTTTGTACAATTTAAGAAGTCCTGTTGCAAAGTTTAACCTAGTTCTGGGTAGAATAAGCGGCTTCTCAATTTTTTCTATAATTTCCTTTCGATTCTGTCTTTCCGGTATAGCAACCCTCCCTTGTACATTTCCCTCCTGTTTTACCTTTTCAGGCAGGGAAACAGAATCATCAGATTCTACATCGATATCTTGGTTAGATTGAGTAATTACTGTTTTGCTCACTGGTTGTTGAA
>VKOC01004918.1:0-11437 GCA_009364415.1 Spea multiplicata
GCTTCTGCTGTCAGTGGGGAGTCCAGGCTGTCAAACGATAGCCTGGTCTCCCGTGCAGCGGCAGGGATGTGTCCCTGACGCTGCACGAAGGGCTGGACGTACCGGGACGTCCATAGGGGTTTCTTTGTGGGCGTTTTTTGGACGTCCCGGTACGTCTATAGGGGAACTAAGGGGTTAAAAAGCTTCTTGTGTGATTAAACCTGAAGACAGATCTGCTAAGGCTTATTATGTATGCCAGGGAACACAATTAATGCTTTTCCAGCATGTGAAATGCCGGGGACTATTAGGATGCTGCCCTCTTTACCCCAAATACAAACGATAAAGATCAGATGGTATACTAAAAGGTCAGTGCAAAAAATAAATAGTCCAGCCCTATCCGCTGACTCATGGGAAGCTTCATTATAGAACCGTGCCTATCCAGAATCAACAGTCTGTACCCAGGAATCAGTTAGTTCTTCAATATTGATGATTTTAATATATACTGTATTTTTTTTTTTGCAGCGACATACTTCAGGAAACCAGACTGTTTTAACAACGGAGTAGAAGACTTAATGCCTTAAATATCCAGAGCTCTTTTTGCTTCAAGATGCAGGGACTTACTGTGAAATTTCTATATTTCTGTATTTTAAGGTCTCATGGCACAGCCCCCATACTTCCTTTCACCTATGCACTGACGTTTGTATATACAGAACATATTTTATATATTCAAACAAAAATTTTGTTTAAATGTATATTTTTGATGGGTTTTCATTAAAAAATTTGTATAGAAATAATTTTGAATAAATCTGATTTTTTTCCAAAAAAAGCTAAGGCAATTACAAGAACATGTTAATATAATTAGATATATACACCGGTTTATATTATAGAATTATATATTACACATAAGTATATTATATGATATTAAAAGTATTATTAATATATATATATATTATAAGATTATATAACTATATATCAATATATATACTTAATATATCTAATATGTGTAATATATAATATCTACCTGGTAAGGTGTACCTAATAAAGTAGGATGTGTGTGTATTTATATGTATGTATATATATATATATATAATCAAGATCTAGAGAGATCATCATATATAACGTTGATTGATGTGTCTGTCTGTGACAGGAACATATTTGCGGCACCGGCGATTAATTCATATTTAATTACCAGGGTAAGTTATGAAATAAGCTAATTCCCTGGGGTATTTAATATACTACAATATTTGATTTCTCTCCCTGGTTACCTGCTTAAGGGGGATTGTGCTTATTGCTCCGCTGTATCAACGCATGCAGGGGTCTCTTGAAGGTGAAGCCAATACGTACCCTGCTTATGTATGAGACGGTCAACAAACATAAGCGTAGAAGTGCAGGGGTTAAAGCACAAAACTACATGATGGTCACCCCTGGCATCTATAAGAATGAAGACTCCCAACCATCCTAATTATGGAAGTTTTCCTTTTGGAATATAAAGTACTTTAAAACACTCCACATATAAAACACCCACATAAAGAACGTTAATACAAAAATAAGAAAAAAAAAGCAGCCGGTTATAAATTATCTAGATACAGGTACTTTATTTACAAATATTTAGATTAATAGCATTTTGTTACATCAAGGGAAAAAGTACAGGAATCCAAACAAATCCTTTAGTGACGGCTATAAACAAGGTGACCTACTGGAGCTGGGGGGGATCTCGTCTGAGCAAAGTGCGGCCTTTCCACGCTCAGTAGGTCGTGGTCCCCGGCATAAACTTTAGTCGCTTATGCACTATAACTGATGGCAAAATGCTCTAAACCCTCTAAAAGTGTGAGCAACGATAGAATCTGACAAGTTCCATAATTAAAAATGAATATATTTATATAACCTGGCTCTCCAAAGGACCGCGCAAAACCCCATCCTAAACTGTTGCGTATTGCTCACCAGTTAAGCAGTTAAGCCCTTAAATGCCAGCCGGGTATTGTTGAGCCCCCTCTGGCACTTAAAGGGTTAGATTTTTTTTAAATATATGTTTTAACTGGTTAGAAACTACTCAGCTACATGACTGGTTTGTGAGGGGGGGGCCCATGCTTAAGGGACACTAAGCATGGCCCCTTTAAAAACACCAATAGGCTTGATAGATTTATATTACAATCCATACGCGTCACACAATTAAAAAAAAAACAAAATTTACTTTGCAAAAGATTTCAATGAACAAATGGAATTTACTAGATCTAAAGCTGGTTTTTGAAGAGAAAAAAAAACAAAAGGTTAAAAAGTTTTGTTTTACAAATCCATCCCACTGTAGTGTTAAAAAAAAAAAAAAAAATCAAAATATCTATATTTATGAAAAATGATACACCGAAGGAGACATGGTGAATTAAAGGTTAACCGGGGTGGAAAAAGAATCAAGTTTAGCCGCTGCTTATTCCACAACTGGGTCGCTAAACCGTAAAGCGAGAAATTGGCGCGCAGAGAAAAAAAAAATATATATAAACGGAAAAAAAACCTGATTATTTAAAAACCAGCTGGTAACGTCTACTGTACAACAGAGAAATGCCGCCGACGTACTGTACAGACGAGTGCCAGGAATCAGAATTCTTCATTAAAATCATATACACAGCATGTATTTAAAGGGATCCTTTGGGGTCATTTTTAACACTTAAGGGTACAGGATAAAACCTTGAACACAAGGAAGGCTACGGATCACAGGAAGGAGAAAAGGAAAAAAAAATAGAAAATTGCATTATTTACTCCCAAAATATAAGACAGAATTATATGATTATTTTTTATCCAGCAAAATTAACCGTGTAGTTATTATTCACAGTAAAATAAACCTATCGCCTACCGTGGACAGACTTTTTTTTTTTCCTTTCTTTTTTTTACAAGTCACATAAGGAAAGTTTTAGTTACAACAAAGAAAAAAAAAAGTCTTAAGACAGCCCCTGCAGCGAAAGTCCAGCATCAGTGCGAATCTTTAAACAATGGATTGCGGACGTCACAAAGACAATTAAGAAGAAGAAAAAAAAATATTCTACAGTTAATACCATGCAGGAAAGGTTTTTTTCTCTTGTGTTTATTACTCGACTTGCCTTTGATAACCTGGATACATCTAGTTACTGAGCAGTTTAGTATTGTGTTAAACTGTCGTCTTAGCAGAGCCCCCCCAACACACCTTTAATAGAGACCAGCAGGATGGAGAGAAGATAGAGGGGGGCAGTACAAAAAAAAAATACTGCGTCAGACAGACAGGCGGAGGAGAGAATCAGCCGCCGGAGGAGGATTTCATTAGCATCCGCAGCCTTCTCTCTGCGGCTGGGGCTCGTTGGATAGCCGCCCGCCTTGGGGAGCGGAGGGTTTGTGTTGTACTCCGGACTCCGCCGCGTTCAGGTCCAGGCTGCCATCTTGGATGTTTTGGTAGATCTTCTTGGCGGCTTCTAGGAAAGCGTCTTCGACGTTCTCACCCCTGGGGAGGAGGAACGATCGAGGTGTTTAGAAAGCGTTTATGGGAACTCTGTGCCTGTCTGTCCTCAATCAAATCTGCTAATCGAGATTACTCAATGAATCTAGATTTGGATTAAATCTTTATGGGAATTAAGAAAAAAAGGCAGTTCTAAGCATGTACTGTGTGATCAATACCACGTCTAGCAACATACTTCCAACGAGTCCTCCTAATACTTACGTCTTCGCGCTCGCTTCCAGGAACAACAGACCTGCAAGAATAAAAAAAAAAAAACATTTAACGAACAGGAAATAATTGTGGCCTTGCTATATAATCAGCAATTTCTGTACCCCTAACCCAAAGGAGACGCTCGGTCACACAATCGGTGCCGTCCGGACAGAACGTTAAGGACACCACCGGACGTGTAAAAAGAGTCTGAATAAATAATTATACCGTTCTCTTCAGCAAACTGCTTGGCCTCTTCGTATGTAACATCCCTCTGGGCTTCCAGGTCGGCTTTGTTTCCTATAAGAATGATGACCTGAAGAACAAACATTTCCTTAGAGATCTTCGTTACCAAAAAAAAAACCATTGTAATGCAATAAAATATTCAAAAAACATTCTGCATTTGTGAATCACTTATCGCCTGTGATCTAGAAACAGAGAGAAAGAGGTGGGATACGGGAGCCTGACACTCAGGGGGTCTCGGATAGGAACGTCTGTCGTTATTAGCATTTTTAACGGCTCGGTTTGCTGGTATTTACGTAAACGGCGTGAATCGTAGTGAATCTGTAACAGATAAGTGGGCGACTTACAGTATTGGGATTGGTGAGGTTCCTCGCGTCCGTCAGCCAGCTGCTTAAATGGTTGTACGTGCTTCTCCTGCAAGCAAAAACACAAATCAGAGAGTAAGAGGAAGAGGTTTAACCAGCACTATACTGCAGAAGTCATTAATAGCAACATAGTTATTAGACGTGGGCATTCAGATTTGCCAAAGGGGCCCCCAACTAAACAAACAAAAACGAAGGAGAAAAAGTCCCTCAGCTCATTACCCTGATAAGGGGTGGTTCCGCAACAAGGCGGAGCCTCCATGCACACCCTCTCCCGTGATTGGAAGAATAGGGAGAAGCCATCCCATGAGGTGCACGGAGGCTCCGCCCTGTTGCAGAAGTACTCCGGGAGTCCAGAATAACGTAGAGGTGTCCATACACAACGCGGTCGGTTTGGTCACACGTAGGCAGCGCTCACCTAGTTATGTCGTAGACCATAAGGGCCCCAGCAGCTCCTCTATAATAGCTCCGGGTCACAGCTCTAAACCTCTCCTGTCCTGCCGTATCCCAAATCTGCAGTTTAATTTTCTGGCCGCTGACTTCGATTATCCGAGTGCCGAATTCAACGCCGATTGTGTGAGGGCAATCTGCCATAACTGCAAAAGAGAGATTGAATGGGTTAATATTTTGCTTTCAATAAAATACAAAAAATAATAATAATTAAACAAACTAACATGTTTAGATCATATCACACAGAACACTCAAAGTGAGTGCTGTGACACGTGACGGCTTATCTCTAAATAACACATGAATGAACGTGTTAGCCGATTGGCTGCTTCAGCCCTTTAATGGATCAATGGAGATCTTTCTTCCTCCTGACCATAGAAGATTTTATGACTTTGCTTATTTGCTTTCACAAAGTACACTGAATTCTCCCACTTGGATGCACAAGGACTCCGCCCGTTAAAGCTACGCATCCGTCTGCATCGGGAGGGGGGCTAATCTTATAGCAAAGAGCTTAGCGGACAAGACCCCAAACCCAAACAGGATCGCGGGAAGGGAGGCTTTGACCTCCGAGTCCAAAACTCGCTCAGACGCATGAACACCGGATAACAATAAAAGCAGAATTACATTTCTTTTCTGTGAACTGGTGCAGCAGGCAGGACTTTCCCACTCCCATATCACCTGCGGAAAGGAAGACAGAAGTCAGCTTGAACATGGAAAGCACGCGCATGATTCAACGGTAACGTTATAAGGAACGTACGTAAATGCGTAATTAAAGTGCCCTCAAACAGGGCAAACACTTCAGTGCGATACTCCATGACCCCGCACATACTGGATTTACACGACGGGCAGAGGCTTTGTGACCGCACTGTCCCTTTAAACGCGGCTCTGATAGGAATCACACCCTTCCCGCCCGCCGGTGCCAGCCGGTGCCAGCCCGGGGCAAACGAGAAACTAAAACAAAGGCAACGAGGAAATAAACTCACCGATGATGATGTACTTAAAGATGTAAGAGTAGTTGTAAGGTGCGGTTGCCATTTTGGCTCTAAAAAAGAAAGAAGGGGGGGGGGTTAATTTAGAGGAACAAAGAAGTCAGATGATAAACACGCGTATGGAGAAAAGCACGACTTAACCCTGACAGTGCCAAATATAACACAGGGCCCACTAGAATTACAGGAGATATGTGCAGTCCAGCACTGCGGCGGTTAAGGCGCTTGCAGCCAGAACCTGCTTGTTCACGATTGGCTGCTTAATTTCCGTTATTTAAAGATTTTTGTAAAAACGACAGGCATAGAAAAGATACAGCATGTGCCGGGGTGAAATAACGTCAAAATCCCGGCCCCTGGCGGACAGCCCTATAGGAGGGTTATCTGGAACACTGGTGTTACAATTTTTTATTTCTTTTTCAATTAAACAAAACTTTATTATTTACAAAATGTCCCAAAAGGATTTTCCCCGTCATCCGACCACCAAAAAGCCTCCCCAGACCCACCAGAACCGTGCTGCTTCTGCTAGCCTGCGGCTGGATGATCGTCTTGGGAGTAGCAGTTAAACAGTTAAAGCGATACTGGGCACGGACTGAAGGAGTTAACGCGCCTCCTCGCCTGGCCAGCGCAGAAGTAAAGAATATTTATTACCTTATAAATTAGCAGCCGATGGACGGGATTCACGATCACCAAGCGAGTGACTCTGCGGGAAGAAAAAGCAAAAGATTAAAATACACAGAAAGCTGCGATATCAGGAACCCCCAATCTATACGCTCCTTCTCTATAGGGTGAACACACGAGGTATATATATAAATACATATATATATTATATAAATCTCCCTCGGTGTTCAACTTTGATAGCCCCAAAACTTTATCCTCTCCCTGCGGCAATGAAACGATGCGCCCGTTACGATTACCTCATAAGAAAAGCACAACCGCATTTGAGGTGTCCATATAAAAGCCCCCCATGTTGTACGCGTTTCAGGATCATTGACCGCACAGTGCGAGCAGGAAAGGAATGGTGCCTGTCGGAGGTCAAACGTAGGCAGCACAATGCCACGGGCAACCGTGCGCTATATTTCCCCCCCCCCAGCTCGTCTACCGCCATAGCAGATTAATAACAAGCGCCGGAGTCCGGGCTTTCGGAGTCCAGAGTTAATGTTTAATAAAAGGAATACTTAATGCGAGAGCGGAGCATAACCGGTCAGGGTCCGGCGGGCGAGACTGCTGGACATGCGCAGGTAACGGATCAGCCATCTAGCTGGGTGATAATATCCAACATCAGGCCCCGAAATCAATTAACTCATCTCTAGGAGACGAGCAGCACCACGGAGCCGTCTGATACCCTCCCATCGCGGGGTCTCCGCTTCGCGGGGGTCTGTCTCAGAACACGCGGACGCCCCGATTTAAAATCATTCGCTTTCCCTATAAAAGCAGAACTCGCAGAACCTCTCAGCAAACCCTACAGACGAGCCGGACGTCTCTCGCAGGCACTTTAACCGGAACGGTGCGTTGGATGTCACTGCTCGCCCCGTCTAAAGCTCGCCCTGCGAACCACCAGCGTCACCAAGAGCTCGAGAGACAGCCGGGGGCAAAACAGCCGTCTAAAAAACAAACAAAAAAAAAAAGCGGCCCTGACTCGTCCGGCTTTCAGGTGTGTTGGCGGCTTTACAGGATGATGTCATACTTTAAGTCACTATTAAACACGGCTCCGGAAATCCCTCGGAGAGCCGCCGGGTCGGCATCATAAAGCAGACCTCGCCTTAAACGATATTCATGAAGCCGATACAGCGTCCCACGCTGAATGTCTCCACCGCGCGCCGCGCCATCACATGAACTTTAATGAATGACAGCTCGGGGGTCTCTTGGTGTCCCCCTTTCCAATTCCCCAGGATGGGGGGGGGGTAATTCAAGAGGGAGGGTAGCTGCAGATCGTAGGCTTTTAGTTTTTTCCTCCCCATTTTGAAAGAATGTGCATTAAAGTGCTTGATGAGCGCGACGCAGAGATGAACGATTCCGAGCGTCTCGCTGCAGCTGTCACTTTTGACACGAATTCCAGGACGGGACTAAACGCCTCATCACGGCGAGCGACTTGTTTTCGCTGCCCTGCGGGGGGCGCTCCGCACTGGGAGGAGGACTCCTAGGCCAGAGCCGTCCACGCGCAGGCACAACGCGCCTGGCTGTGTTATGGACGCCGTATCCGTGAGCGGCCCCAGTGGACGCACAACGTGCCTCTAAATATCACCACGGATGCACTCGGCAGCCCGGCCATGCGCGGCTGCAACAACCCTGCGCTTCCAGAAACCGCGCGCGTCATAATACACGTAAACGGTTAAAAACCGATTGCGCAATCACTAACAGGTTAATCGGTGTCCCTAATATACACCTGCAGCAAAGCAGGTGTATCCCAATACTTCATTTATAGAACCGTAACCATAACGACAGCAGCAAACTTGCTGTATGATGCAGAAATCAGAAAGAAAGCAGAGCCCGTCCTGGGCGATGATACCTCGCAGCTGTCCAACTACAACTCCCATGATCCTTTGCCCAACCGAAAAAAAACAAAGAACCATTGGGGATGCAGCTAAAGGGCCCCTGGGGACCCAGCCTATGGACACCCTGACCCCGCAGAACCATCAGAGGCCAGCAGGCACACAAAATAAGGAACTTGGATAAAATCATGTTTTTTTGCTTTTTTTCTTATTTTAGAAATGAGAAAACCCTTATATGGGACGCTTTACACTTATAGTGAACAGGCGCTATGGTAAAGTAGTAGTAGTCGCAGGTCTGGGGACACTTTAGTAGGAGGTACTGTAAGGATAGTCAGCATGTTAAAGATTCACCCTACTGTAATTCTATCAATCGCTACTTAAATAACAAATATTGCTGTTTTACTCTATTATTATTATTTATTTAGCGCAAACAATTTACGCAGCGCTACAGAAACAAAACAAACAAAAAATTTATGTTAGGATCCAAAATTCTCCGGATGATTCCAAAAGATGTTCCGGAGTCACAAGAAGTGCAGAATGGGATTATAAATGATAAAAGCCGTCAGTGACGAGGACGGCAGCTGCTGCAGAATCTCTTTAGAGATAGACACATTAAGTAGACAGAGCCCTGCGCGCCGGCTGACAAGCCATATGCAGCCATATAGACGGCCGAATGCTGACAGGCAAATGACCCAAGCGGCTTCCCGTCCTTGTCATGGTTACCGACACCTGAGTCACTGACAGCCCTCGGGCCTCCATTCATAAATCCGGTGACCCAGCCCTCCGGCGGCCGCTGCCCAGTGCAGCCCCCCACCCCCCGGACATTTATGCTTCCCCTGGAAGGTTGCATTGATTTGCATTGCCGATTCCACCCCCGTCAGGCGCTCAGAGGGGGGTATTAGGGGCAGACAGTGTGTGGGGCGGGAGGTTTTTCCAGGATAGAGCCGTCCTGCGGGGTAAGTAAATAAAGGTGGTGACAGGCCGGGCCGGCACTCACCCCCCCCTCCCGGGGCCTGACACTAGCCGACTGCAGAGAAGAATAAACACGATCACAAGATCATCTGCCTCTTCCGGAAAGCTGTCAGACCCTCTCCCGGGCACATAGTGGGGCGAGGGGGTGCTACGGGGTAACATGACAGCAGCATTTTTGGGGTGCAGAATATCCGTAACAAATGACAGCTCCGGATCTGATAAATTCAGGCTAACGGGGAAGACACGGACCCCACTTCCTGAGCACCGGTTACTGGGGTGTGCGCAGATACCCATCCCCAGGCACAGAGGGTAATGGGGGCTCACTGGCCTTATTATTAAGGTTAAGGGGTCCCAGATTTTGCTATAAAGATGATAGGAAACACTCAGGCCCTGCTATATGGATAATGGGGACTGGCAGGCCCTGCTACATGGATAATGGGGACCGGCAGGCCCTGCTACATGGATAATGGGGACCGGCAGGCCCTGCTATATGGATAATGGGGACCGACAGGCCCTGCTATATGGATAATGGGGACTGGCAGGCCCTGCTGTATGGATAATGGGGACTGACAGGCCCTGCTATATGGATAATGGGGACTGGCAGGCCCTGCTATAAGGATGCTATAGGGATAAAGGACTCCAGGCCCTGCTATCGGGTACACTGCAGATCAGGAAGCAGATTGAAAGGGGGGGAGCTTAACCGGCCAAAGCCTAATAACAAAAAGGGTGGGGTATGCAGTGCACTGGCAGGCACAGGGTTAATAGCAGCTGCACAAGGGGATGGATGGGAGGGGTGGATGAGGGGTACCTGCCATGGATCACGGGGAGAGGTCTGGGGGAGAATGGGGGGGCCCAGGCTGCATGACAGCTCGGGGGAGGCATTACGGGTGGGGCAGTAATTTGGGGAGGCGGGTAATTAGGGCACTGACGGCCTGCCTGTCTGTCTGTCTGGGGTGAGGCCGGTATTGGGGTGCAGTGTCTGTCAGGGGGTGTCCCGGGGTTACCTGTGCCAGCTCCTGCCGGTTGATACTGCCGCCTGTACCCGTGTCTCGCCCCAGAAGCCGGTTTCCGTTTCCTCCTTGTCTATTCTCTGCTGCTTTCCCTCCGGCTCTGTGCGCTCTCCCGGGCAGCTCCGGTTCTCTACCTCTCTCTCTCACCAAGATGGCGTCTGCGCTTGCACGGGGTTTCCCTGCGCGCTCCCAACGGGCCGGGCGGGGGCGAGAGAGAGAGGGGTGGAACGCGCGCAGGTTCCGAACACGCCCAAAACTTCCCGTCTCCCCGCAGCGGGCACGAGCTTGGTCACGAGATCCTGAGACGCAATCACGTGATTCCAACAGGGCGGGGTGACGTCACGAATCTCTGGGCCCATGTTCACTAAGCTGTTATAATGGTCTTATAATATTCTGTCTTTCTTATAATTAATATTCTATTATCTATCAATCATTTATCTATCAGTCTGTCAGTGAAATGTACGTTTATGTCTTTATACATAGGGGGGGCGCGTGTTTATCGGGCGCGTGTTCTATAAAATATTGCTTTGATTCCGAAATGTATTTTTATCACACCCGGAAACTGTCAGGGTATTTGCCCCAGTCTCGGGGTCTCGGGGCAGATTCTCCGGGTCACACAGTCTGGAGACGCCTCCCTCCTCGCTGGGATTGTGTAGACGTATGATCTGGGAACTGTCAGGGTTTGCCCCGGTGTCTCAGGGTTTTTGCCCCGGTGTCTCAGAGTTTTTGCCCCGGACAGTCTCAGGGTTTTTGCCCCGAGTCTCAGGGTTTTTGCCCCGGAGTCTCAAGGGTTTTTTGCCCCGGATCTCAGGATTTTATGCCCGGCGGAAAGTCTCAGGGTTTTTGCCCCGGAGCCTCAGGGATTTTGCCCGGTGTCTCAGGGTTTTTGCCCCGGAGTCTCAGGGTTTTTACCCCAGTCGCGGGGCAGATTCTCCGGGTCACACAGTCTGGAGCCGCCTCCCTCCTCGCTGGGATTATGTAGACATGTGATCTGGGAATGCTCCAGGAGAGGCTCCAGTTCTCCGGGTCGCAGGATCGAGGTCCTGACACGCCCCACTCCCCGCCCATTTCCACCTTAAATGGGGTGTTTCCCCATTTCATGACATCAGCAACATCTTATGTGAATGAATGAACGTGACATATGTTGCATGTTTGAGTTATTGTCACATGAATTACATGTATGAGTTATTGTTACATGTTACAAATTTGAGTTATTGTTACATGTATAAGTTATGGTTACATATGTTGCATGTATGAGTTATTGTTACATAAATTACATGTATGA
>VKOC01004920.1:0-25003 GCA_009364415.1 Spea multiplicata
CAATTTGACAAACGGATTATTAAAACTCTTTCGCTGGATGTAAAACTATTTGAAATTCTGCATTTTTAAGACTCGTTGCCGACATAAATCTTCTGCCGGTGCTTTTAAAGCAACAGTAACTTTCTAGTCATTAGGAATAAACCTTCTTCGGTGCCTGTATGAGCGTTTATATCGATACTTTGTATTACTTCGGCGTGTGAGCCAATCAGAAACTTACTGAAGTTTAATAAAAAAAACATATTATGAAATATTTTACATGTGGAACCAATATGAGAATCTGGCTTGACCTTGGTCATCATTCACTCTAAATTTATTTTATGGGGCTATTCTGAAGGATGATCTTATATTTCATTCTTCATTCCCACCGAACTCGTGCTAGCGTGGGCTGATTAAAAGAGAAACAGTCACACTAACACGAAATGACTTATTATTATTTGATATATTTTTTTATTTATCGACTTAAAATATCAGGATGTAGGATGGGGCTGGCAGATAATGATCGGTGTTAATGGTGTCGATGTGTTAATGCAGATTGAATAAGGAAAATGGATAGCCCAATGGGAAAATGGAGCCTTTCGTTAAAGTTGATACCTTTTATTGGGCCAAATGTAAAGTTGGGTAAGCTTTTTGGATCTCAGTGGTCTCTTTTTCAGATAGAATCATTTCATCTCAAGAAGAAACCTCTGAGGTCCCAAAAGTTTATGTAACTTCACATCTTTTTCTATGTTAGACTGCAAGAGGGGGGTCGTCTTCTCCTTCTATACCAACATGTCTTAGCATATCTCAAAGTTGTTGTCAATTATTATTGACTTATCAGTTGTCTGCCCATTAGAATATAATATAGTGGGTTATACGGACAGGATTTATTCTGCTTTTTCGAGGCACAATTGGCACAATGTGGGGTTTTTTGGACCAGAAGCGAGGTTGAACGTGACGGACGCGTGTCTTCGTCAACCTTAATCATTGTTTACTCTGTTTGCTTTCTTTGAATAAGCCAAAGTTCTTCTTAGAAAGCAGATTTTGAGAAAGCAGCTGGTATTGTAGAAATTGCAGGCTGCTTCCGGCACGTAAATAGTGATTGCGTAATAATGATATAAACTAGTAATTGTAATTGCAACTAGCGATCCAATTGGCATCAAGTCGCTCGGTCACTCATTGTCCTGGAAAACATGGGTGATGTGGCCGCCCTACACCCGGGTTATCCGTTATACGTGCGTTTATTGCGTATATTACTCATTAAAATACATGTATACGTTGCATTTCGAAGGTGTAGTTTGGATCAGGTGTCAAAATATTGCCCTAAAAGAAAAAAGGTCAGATGCCAGGGCATGGAGCATACGCTGGCAGGAAAGGGGCGCGAGAATTTTGTTGTTCAGAAGCCAACTTCAATCTCCCTGGGCTAAGCTCATCGCAGGAATGCGCTTTCCCTGCAAACCATCCTGTAAGCCATGCAGAGGAGAACTTGTTCGGGCAAAGGTAGCGTAAGTTTGTTTTTAAAGGGCCGGGCGAGCTTACATAAACAAAGCGAAATGACATTTAAAGGAGATTTGGACTCGGAAAGATGAAAGCTTGATTTCTGTGATATTGGAATAAATATTCTCCGAATATCAACCCCCAGGCATGTTTCCTACTTTAATACATGGAATATGAAACACTCTGCTGAGTCAATCTGCATTCTGCTTGCGATATTCATTCCAGAAGTCTATCTGTGTCTCTTAAACATGTGAATCATACTAAGCTGACATACATGCGATCCTCGGTGTCATAGGGGGTATTTCTGACAAGCATGTAACTATTTCAGATGTCAAACTGCAATCCCCATAAG
Source organism: Spea multiplicata (assembly GCA_009364415.1). NCBI lineage: Eukaryota > Metazoa > Chordata > Amphibia > Anura > Pelobatidae > Spea > Spea multiplicata. The sequence goes on from VKOC01004920.1 coordinate 1,826, forward strand.
CGTCCGAATCCGGGAGATGATGTCTCCATCGTCCGAGACAGACAGATGAACACGGGATGACCGTATCCAAACCTATAATCGCTACAATGGTTTCAAATGACCAATTTAAGTCTTCCGGGCCAAACTAAATAGAGGTTTCCGACTTGTAGCTAAGACGTTGATTTGCCAATGAAGATTTACACGAATTCACCTCCGAACTAGAACGTTAGATGGTGGGTAGGCTCTATGGTGGAAACCCCATCTCTAATTCTTCCTGTCTTCTGACATGAGACGGCTCTGTTGTATCCTTGCATCAGAAGTCATCTAGGACGAAACAGCCAATTTTTGGAGTTTCATATAAAAAAAGATGTTTTTGGTGCCTTTGGCCCTTTTACGACAGTTGGCCTGGTGCATACTGGGGAGCAAACAGCAGAATCAGCTCTTTGATGGCATTAGCGATCGACCCATATTTAGAACTACAATTTTAAGGTTTTTATGAGCATGTCCCTTTTAGTTCCATCAGCCAAAAAAGAGATATTTTTTTACTGGAAACATCTTAAAGGAACAATCTATTGCTAAATTTCTCATTTTCATCTTCAGAAAGATTTCGACTTTTCAACTCCAACCAGATCCTTTTCTTCTTCGATATCCAAAAGTTACATCCTTTGGGTCCCCGTAAAATTCCCAACATGGAACTTGGACATTCATGCCTTCATCTCTCTCTCTGAAGTGTATTTCAAAGGAGGAGAAAAGGAGGGCAGAACCTAAAACTAGAGGCTCAGAGGCTTAGACATAATGTAAGGAAGTGTTTCTTTACTGAGAGGGTGGTAGATAAAAGGAACAGCCTCCAATCAGAAGTGGTAGAGGCTAATAAAGTGAGGGTGGCATGTGGCTCCAAATCGATTGGAAGGTTTGATTCTCTACATCAGGGAAAACGGGCGACTAGATGGGTCCGATTGGGTCTGATCTGCAGACAAATTCTATGGCAACTTCTACAATCAATTTCTCATTAATTTCTTATTAATTATCAAACAATATACAGCGCTACGGAATATGATGGCGCTATATAAAACAATAAATAATAATAATACATATCCTTATAGATGTTCTTAGGTGATATAATCATAGACTTCTGATTAGGCTGGACAATAAAAATACTGAATAAGAAAAAAATCAGAAAGCTTTCCAAAAGCCTGGTTTAGGTTTAAAAAAAAAAAAGATTAAACTCAGCCAGATCTAATATTAAGTACGTCAAGAGCCAAAGTCTGGAGCCTTAATACCATACCTTTGAGCAGTTTATATCAGGAATGCAGCGGCATCGCAGAAACATGGAAATGTTCTCCAAAACAGATGCTGAATTAAATATTCCTCGTGTCCTCTTCTTGCGTACCCAGCATGAATAATAATGGTGATAATAACAGAGATATTTAAATACAGTTACATATTTTTTAATGATTATGCGCATAAACATTTGTGCGATACGTTGCTGAACTTGTAAAGTCGGTGAACGGTAACGCTTACAAAAACTTTATTAAAGGCAGATGGTAGAAAATATATATTCGCCGGACCGGCGATGATTTGGGGGTCCTGGCACTTTAAGGCCAGCGGCCGCCTGATGATGTATGTACAGCCGGTGGCTGGATATGTGTTGCCGCATTTTATATTTTTTATGGTGGCATAGCGCGGCCGGGCATATCCAGCCACTGGATGAGTGAGTGGCTCTGTCGGCCAGCAGCCCACCGGGCATTTGCCGAGTGTGCCGGATGGCCAGTCCAAACCTGCCTACAGATTTGTTTCTTTTCTGATTCTGAGATAAAATAACAGAGATGGGTTGAAAAAAGGCAAGAAAGGTTTTCCTGCTGCTTCTGAGTTGCGTTGGGCCAAAGTAGACACAAAAGAATATTAAAGCCAATCGGGACCAATGTTCTTTTGATTTCGATGATAAATGATCCATATTGTGGATTAAAAACTCAAAATTCTGCTGCCTACACAAAATATTTACGACTTCCTACAGTACCAATAATCAGCGTAATCACTATTGAGTCTTTGAACCTATTTATGCACAGTAATAAAAGAGATCTTTAAACATTCACAGTATTGGTTCAAAACAAGAGTAAAAAATACATGTTTTTGGGCAGTAGATATGTGCAAAAATTGATTTATTTTTTTTATTTTTTATTTTGGAAAAGCAGATATTTTTTTTTGTAAATAGATAAAATCAGAGGTAATTGCCCATCAAACGGTTGATTCAAAAACATAATGGAATGTGAAAAAAAAAAACTTTTTTTTTTTTTTTTTTGCTGAAGATTTTAAGAAATAGAAAAAATGTTGTTAATTGACAAGCGAATACCAAATCCTTAATCCTATTATATTCCTTTAAAAAAGTTTCCTGATAAATCGTTACAAGAGCTTAAGTGGCCGTTATTGTGCTTTTTAAAAAAAAATAAAATATGTTTAGTATTAGGTTAAATATTACCAAGGAGGCAAATAATATTATATGATTGTAAATAAGAATTATAGTTGTTAAATTCCCAAATTGTGACTGTCCATCTATGTTTTCCATTGCGGAAAAAAAAAAGCGGACGCGTTGTCTGCCAGTATCGATGCGTGCGTGTATCAGTGAGTTCGCATTTTACATTTTTGTGGCGTCTGCAGCAGATTTAAAATAAAAAAAAAAAAGAACAATAAAATGTTACCCTTTGCAGGCGCCAGTGCAGACGATGGAATCGCTAATGAGAAAAATGTTTCCAACATGCCTAGCCATTTAATTCAAACCAGAAAGATAACAGTCATCATCTTCTCGCAAAGAGTAGAATATGTTTCTTATCTGCTAGAACGAAGCCTAAAGGTTGAAACCCCCTAAAGTATCGCACGAGGTGTGGTTACAGAAAGACCATCGCTAAACACAATTCTGTTGTCGGGGTAGAAAACGTAAATGTCTTTTGTTTTGTGAATTAGTTTTTGTGTTTTATATTTTATATTTTTTCGTAGGAAAAAAATCATTAAATGTTGGGAATAGATCATCAGTAACCATGCTTGACTTAATTTAATTCTTCATTTTTTTTCTCAAATGAAGGGATTTGGGTCCAGGGTACCTGAAATGAGGTCATTCTTCAGTAATCACCAGAAAGCCCCAATCGGCCCCCATCTAGTTTGCCCAAAGACTCAAACCTTAATCAGTCTCGTCTTAGATTCAGGAGCCATATGTCTATCCCATGCATGTTTAATAACCTCACTGTATTACCCTCTACCGCTTCTGGTGGGAAGCAGTTCCATTTATCTACCACCCTCTCAATGGAGGTTAATTCTTTTCATCCATTGCGTTAGGCTCCAAAGTTCATTAACGGAAGTCGGTGGAAAACTCTAAAAGTACTCTGTTAGGTAGCCAAAACTCACTGTTTCTGAAACAAACTTCTCAAAGGACTGCCAGCAGGTCTGTCCCATTGCTTTTGAAATACACCACTCATCATCCTCAACCAGAATCTAGAGTTGTACCTTAGAAACCACTGGAAGTCATTGTCATCCATCCTTGTTCTAAACAATGTACCGTAACTGCGGTTTGGTTCTGGTTAGATAAACGTAGAGCCGATGCTTTCGGGAAATGCCGGCATCTTTCAGATTATTCCCAGACTTAAAATGAAGATCCTCTGGATGTGATTGCCGTTTCTGTCAAGGGAATCCACATTACATTGGAACCCAACTGGGGCTTTAGCCGGTTACTTTGTTTCTTTAGTACCCCTCTGTAATCTAAACTGTAGCAATCACACTGAAGCTGATGGAAGAGCTACACTAATGGTAATGCAATCAATCATTGTGATCGTCTGACGCAGGACCACACACGCTGCAACCAGCTCGGAATGAAATGATTGAGGTGCTACACAAGTCAACATATTTCTAGGATGTATCATGTCAATACTGCTGGTATCAAGGCTGAAATTGCCACATGTGTTTCGAAGATGTGAAGCGAAGAATTTCAACACAAAACTCAAAGTTTCTATGAAGGTTTTGCCAAAATAAGGTAAATTGGAAGATCTGACCCTGTTCCCAGAATCCCAATAGACATGGGACATTTATACATGCATTTCACCCTGTACCCAGGGTGTCCACCAAAGACACATATAGTTCTGATATCATACACAGCAGAACCATGTAAAATATGATCCACTGCAGGTATGAATCTCCTAATCTTCATACTGGATACCATGATCCAATCTTCAGCTCAGAATCATCAATGTATGGGGTGGCATTTGCGGGCTAAGGTTGGCATCATCAAAGGTTTGGGAGGAGGTAGCGCCCAGGAGGCAGCAGAAATCTTTACCCCTTCAGCACAGATGTGTTTGATTTCCAGGAAGAGCTTTTGGGTATGAAGTCATACCTTTATGTTCTGTCATGTGCAGATGCTATTGAAGCGAGCACCGCCATGGTGCCTTGGCCACCTGGTACAAAGATGGCCACCTGGTTACCCTTGGGCGCAGTGCACCCCTAGAGCCCACTTTAGCACAGCTCTGCCGACACCTCCAACTGCTAATTTCCTGGGATATGTCCGGGACACTGAAGGTATCGGGACAAGCTTTCAATCTTGGGACTGTACCGGAAACAGTTGGCAACTATGCCCATGGCTCCTGGCCGCAAAGGCTCCATAATGAACTTACTATAGGACTAGTGTCCTCTATGCTGTGATCTCATAGCTTAAGGGATGGCGGCCACGGAGGTAAGTGGGTAGGGGTGCTTAGGACACTCATATAATATGGTACTTAATACAATGGGTTTAAGATGGCAGCTATGAATGCCGGCTTTTGTCATAAACAGGTTTTTTAACGTATATCATCATGGGCTATTTTCTCTAAATTGCAGATTACCTAAAACCACATGAGTGTTTGGATTTGAACAAGAGTAGCAAAGCGCTGTGAGATTTAATCATTTGGGGGCAATTTTTAAATCTGATCCAATCGATGCGTTCTGGAGCTTAGCTCCCCTGGAGTGAGGCGCGGGGCAGATAAAGAAACATAGCGCCAGGCTCCGGCATTAACATTTGGATATAATATTTCTTTTTTTTTTTGCTATAATGTTGAATGTCATTCTGAAATCTTGATTCTGATGTTTGTTCGATGACCCCGTAACCTTCTAGAATGAAAAACAGAGTATTCCCCATGATGTATGCGGTAATCAATGCGGAAATATTCAAAAACCATAAACAGTGATTAATAATACCGCTGAACGTATTGCAAATATTAATCTCCAGAAAAAAAACTCTTTATTCATGAATATAATCCAGAGTTTTTAGAAATAATCCTCCAATTAATCAGTCTACGTTTCATTTCTTATTGTTAAACGGAACACATCCAGGTTGTATAGAAAAAAGTTCTGATTACATAAAAAAACACAATGTAAATTAGGTACAAAATCTCGAATATGTTTTCTGCTGATACATAAATATTTAATCATTTTAAAAATTAAATATACGAATGACGATAAGAATATTTTTATATATATATATATATATATAGAGAGAGTATATATATATATGTATATATATATATATATATATATGCAGTATATATATAGAATGTATGAAAAAAGTTCGCATTTAAACACCTTGATAAATATATTTATTAATTTATTTTAAAATATGAATGTGTGATTTTTTATCTATGATGTCACTCGTTATTAAAATCCTAATAATATAATATGACATCATAAAAAATAAGAATGATCATTTAAAACAATATAAAGGGCATTTATTCGAGATGATTGTATAAATGAAAAGTACCCTGCCATGTTTGTCGATTTTTTTAAAAAAATGCATTTTTTTGCACCAAAAAAGAAAAAAGGGGGCGCTGAAAGTGTTAATTCAGACCCATCGCTTCCATTTACATAACTTTCCTGTCTCGGAAACAATCACATTACCTCACCGAGCCTCTCCCCAGGTATTCATAAAGCAGTGTGTTCCCAGGAACAATTTATGGCTTACATACTGTTTGAGAATGAGTTGTGTTTCAAGAGTCAACATACTTGAAATAACTTAACAGCTTTTAAACATGCTTTCCATTTTTCGCCTATTGTGTGATAGGAAAAATGTCTTTCTAGACCTTGGCTGGTCCACAATAACCCCGGATTCAGTATAGACATGTAGAAGAAATGTTGTTAACCTACATGTACACGGGGCGTGATTACTTAACGGCAAAAAAATGACATTAGGCACGGTACCTATTTATGATCGCTATAATGTATATATATATATCATTCCCGGAGATATTAAAACGCCAGGTTACGTTAGCATTAGTTTAGCACATAAGAAGAACACCTGGGAACCTTCAAGATGAGCTGACCTTCAACACTTGGATGCATTAACTCATAAAGTGCAACATATGGAGTCTCTACTTTAACATGGTCATTCCAAACCAGTAATCACAGAAAAAAAATGTGGTTTGGGTATTTCTAGTTTTTTTTCCTGGAAGCAGTCAATCAGTGGCAGGAAAGTCCTTCCACTGGAGTGAATGAGAGCCCTTTCTGTGCATGCGCACAGCCGTCTTGCTAGATAACAAAGACACACAGAACGGTCCGTGATTGACCCAGAGTCTCCAGGTGAAGTGCTGCCTCCCCAGGTCTCCAGATTACTCTCCTCTTTGTTTAGCCACGCCCACTCCCCGCCCAATTCTCCACCCACTCCCAACCCATTTAATGCTATTCTGGGCTAGCCCTGCCCCTTGGTGAAGCCTCCCTCTTCTGCCTAGAAAATTGTCCCAAGAACCAGATGTATGTCAATGCATTTCACAATTACTTAAGTGTCAAGGATGCTTCACGACATAAATGTACGGCGAGATATGAACGACCGCTGGAATTTAATAACTTAACCGACAAAAAAAATAGACCCGGTATATCTGATAAGCCTTTATCAGGGTAAAATATTTGATTTTATTATTATGCAGTTTGTCTTTAAAATCTGGCTTTCCTAAGGCTACTTAGCCACAGAGTTTAGAATTACTGCTGTAAATCATTATTTACAGAGGATTCAGCAAATTCCTATAAATTGTGAATTTTCTAACAAACAGCGTCCCTGCCAACATTTACATCAGTTAATGTATATTTAGAAATCAGCCTGTAATTTAACTCCCACGCTGCTATGGAACAAACTGGCAATAATTATAATAATAAAAATCCTTTATTTTAATCACCCAGGAGGACCTATTGAAGGTCTACTGGGAGAAGACCTAAGAAGTCCTGCCATAAATTAATCAGCAGAACGTGGTTTGTGAGTGGGGTTTGGCTAGTGGATATCACATCATTCTCCCCGCTCTCTCCGTACGGCTGTGTATAACGAGTCTGTCAAAAACTCTGGGCAAAACTCCTAGATGATTCCTCGTTACTGATGTTGGCACCTTAGCCTCTTGTAGGCTCCTGACCCAAGGAGATAACACTTCACCATAGACACTAGACTTTCTCGACATTGGACCTCAACTCCCACTATAGATATCTGCTTCCCATCGCATGAACATAGGTCAATCAATATTGCCATATTGGTCCTCAAAAAAGTTAATCCAAAAATGTCTGTTTTACCTTGAATCAGGAAGCTTTCAAGACCTCAGGAGTCCCTAACCTTCCACTGTATGTGAAGGATAGATCTCTGGGGTCTTCAAAACTTCTGTGACTCTTTATTCTTCGAACATTGGTCCTCGCATCACAAACTTTTTCATACTAAGGGCTCTGAAAACTCAGATATTGACCGATCCACCTGTGCTCGTTTAAGGAGATGCTGAAACCAGGTACCCCGGGGAGGAACTTTTGAGCACCAACACTCAGGAACTTTCTTCTATACTATATGAGAACCTGGCAGGTCATGGTCCAGCGGTCCTTCTGCCTCATTTCCATGGACAGATTGGCCGATGGAACTCCCCGATGGATAGCTACTCAATGAGCCGGCAAGGGAGATCAGAAAGAACCACGTCACGTCGCGATGCTCATGCAGAGCAAGAAAGGGATGCTCCTTGAGTTTGGTCAGGGGTCAGACCCCCATGAATACCCCACAGATTGTACTCCCTAGAAAGTATGGGAATTAGATAACGCACATCAGGAACAAAACTAGTACTTTTTTAGAGATTTCTTTACAGTCTTTTTCCCCCCAGACAATTTCCCCTTGGTCCGGCATATCTTGGATAATACATACATGTTCTTCACTATTACGGTGGGGGGGGGTTTAGATACGTCCTATGTATCAGAATTTCAATATCATGCAGAATAGGCAAATCCGGTTTTGTTACCCCATTGGAAGACAAATGCCAACGCTGCCCTCTAGTGTTCAATTATAACAAACATTTGTCCAGAAAATAAAACCGATTTAAGATCGAAACAATATTAAGTTATTAATATTAAGTTATCACACAATATTAAATTGTCACTTTTTGAATGCGTATTTCTTTCCCCAAAAAATAATAGGACACGACTACGTCCGATACATCTATTAAAATAAACTATTTGGGGAACAAAACAGTTGGTGCATCAACAGATGCAAATCATAAATGTTTTACGACGAAGAGGGAGCCCTGAGTTTCCAGATTTTGGTATTTTCATAACATAATAAGTATAAAATATAGCTGCAGAAACACATTTAAGTATAAACTAATTAAAAAAAAAAGAATCTCAAGTCTCTGTGATGAACAATATGTTGAGTTTTTCATACACATCCTGCACAGATCCTAAATATAACCGAAGAGCAGATGGGTCTTTTCAACTCCTACATCCAAAAGTTTTACCGAATAACCTCACAAAAACCTACGGAAACTCGCATTTTCACAAACTAGTCGTGCGGAATAAGACGAAAAAGTAAGAATGTTTTGGGATAACATTTTATAACCAGGTCGGACAACCAATCAAATTCCAGGCAAGAAAAAAACGTAAATTGTGCGTAATAACAACTACAAGTCACTTTATGATCAGTGACGTATCTTGGCACAGTGGGCCAGTTACAAGGGAGATCTTCTTCTGAGGGAGTGGCTTGATGTAGGGTGGAGCTATACACATGTAGGGGTGGAGCTATACACATGTGGGTGGGCTAGCTTCACACAGAGAGTTGTGATGGGAGGGATCTGGATAGGGAACCTGGAAAAGAGGGCAGGATGTGGGTGGGGAGTGGGAGTGGCCACACACAGCCCCTCATCTGGGGAAAACGTAAACTTCCCACGAGACCCAGAGAAGCAGGAGTTCACCCCGAGACCTTGGGTCAAACCCAGAGAGTTCCCAAGTATGACAACGATCTGTATTTCTAATTGACGTTGTTATTTTTGCACAGTTTGTTGCTATGGTTATCTTTTTAAGAATAAACACAGTTCTAGCAGCACCAGCCCAGGAGAAATCAGTGTGCGCTCATGGCTTTTATTAGGCCTGCATTGAAAAAAGGCGTTAAGCGACATAAGCTTTTGGGACCTCAGCGGTCTCTTCATGAGATGGACGGACCATCAACTTCAACCAAACCTATTAACATTACTCTTGTAGCAGAGATCAGTTTGCTGGTTTACTGTTTGGCTTCTGGCTTTTATTTTCTGGCCTTCATTTATTTTGGTTGATTTGCATGTAATGTTTTTTTTTTTTGCACTGTAATTATTATTGGTTTGGGATTTTCTTAATTTAATTTTACTGTTTGTTGCTTCATTCAATTCATTTACCTTATTTCCGTATTAATTCCCATGAGCTCTGCGTTTTTTTCTTTACTGCGCTTTCCTCAGACTGCAGAGACCTCATTTTACCACAACAGCAGGTTTGAGTCTTTTTTTTTATTGTAGCTTTATTGATACCATTCCTCACACAAACAACTCACTGCGTTCCTGTTGCGGATGCGCATGCGCGCCGTGCGTAACCAATGTTGTACGTACGTCTGACGGCTGTTGAGGTCGAAGGGAAGGCTTTGGGCCTGGGATTCATGTGAATCTGGAGCGATAAGCGGTACCGGAGGCGGAGAGACAACGTATTTGGTGAGCGGGTGAGTTTCCGGAGCGGGGGTCTGGCGTTAGCAGGCCCAATTATTTTCTCCGATGTGTACTTTCTTCCTTACACGACTGTGGGGATGCCTTACGGGCCTCAGTCGGGTGAGGGTTAATTGGGCTAGGGTTTTCCGGTGTCAGGCTTTGGTTTTGACCGGTGCTGGGAGCTGTCACAGGCCCGAGTGCCCTCTGACGTGGATACAGGATGGTCGGTCCCTGGTTACTGGCTGGACAGGTTATGACCAGGAATTGGCAATAATTGTATATTTAATTATTGCAATTAATAATTAGTGGTCTGGTTAATGAGGTTCTGATGTGCATAAGCACTTGAGTTTTGGAACCTCTGGGGTTTATTTAGTCTAAGCTGAAATCGGCGCCATGGAATATGATGGCGCTATATAAATCAATTAATGATAATAAATGGCCTAAGGTGCGTCATAAAGAGGCAGCCATGGCAGGTTTCTCTCGCAATAAGAATAGAGCTGTGTATAATACACAGTAGAGAACTGGAGACTCTGTCCAGACCGGCCCCCCAATCATTGGACGATCCAACTCGCTAATAAAAGCAAAAATATTCTGTTATCTGCACGTGCTTTTCTCAAACCGACTGTATTTCTCGCATTCTTCCTACCCCTTCTCTATCAAACGGAAACTGTGTTTACTAAGATCTAATGAAGACCATATTTCTGTTTTTCTTGCAGTTACTTTCATGTGGAATATTGGAAAAAGCCTTAATCAAGATACATTGTGAACTTTAAGCAATGGATCTGCCCAACTACAGCAAACAGCTCTTACAGCAGCTGCACACGCTGTGCAAAGAGCAGCAGTTCAGCGATTGCACGATATATATCGGTACATTGCATTTCCGCGCTCACAAACTTGTCCTGGCTGCCGCCAGTCTGCTGTTTAAGTCCTTGCTGGAAAGTACCGACACCATCTCCATCGATGCATCTGTCGTCACTCCGGAGGAATTTTCCTTGCTTTTGGAAATGATGTACTCAGGGAAACTACCCCCCGGGAAGCACAACCTTACAAAAATCATCTCCGTCGCCGACAGCTTGCAAATGTTTGATGTGGCGGTGAGCTGTAAAAATCTTTTGACGGAAATCATGGGCCACTCGGCGCAGAATCAGAAGTTGAAGGATGTTGTAAGTCAGCCGAAACCTGTCACCAGACCGGAAATCCTTCTGAAACAAGACTCTGGGAATACAAGGAATAACGTAGCGAATGAAACTTCCCCCGTAGATAAAATTGCAGCATCCGTTAATATGGTTGGACCGCCTATGGTTTCAGGGAAAGCACCGGAGGCTGATAAATGCACAGAAATGGATGCCCCTCCAGGAGAACCAGAGGTAGATGGGACTTCACAGCCTCCAAACGTAACGGATTCTGCACTTCCCACGGAGACCGTTCAGTCAACGGATACCGACCAAGCCGTGGTTTCAGAGGCTCCTGAAAACTCGGTTGAATATCCTACAGCCGATAATGTGAACGGTGCTGCAGAATTGGACGCCGCCTCTGTCTTGGAGAAGTCTGACACGGCAGCAGGCGTTCTGGAGGCTGACGGTTCGCCGTGTACGCCTACTGACGGCCAAAAGCAAACAGAGCAAGAAATCCACGAGGATTCTGCTACAAGATCAGAGCGTTCTTGTGATTCCTCGCCAGTGTCCTCCGCACAGGTTGATAGTTTAGAGGAGGATTCTGGGCCAGCAATGAAGAAAAGAAGACTTAATGACACAGGTAAATGAAACGTCTGATCGTGTGGGCTTATCATTGTGTATATCTCAGCCGGTGGTTAGAGAACCGGTTTGCCGGTCACCTGTCGGTACCCTGCTGACATCACAGGTTCACTGAATAAAGCCAGTTGTCGAGAGAGCTGTGATACACCACATTTGGGATATATTCCTGGAAATTCCTTCTTATTGTCACAGTTCAGCCTGAGACTGTAAGCAGGGACCTCTGAATTTGAGTTTGCTCAAACAGCACAATCACAATTTAGGTTTGCACATTTGCAATACCAGTGTGACCATTTACTGTCCCTTACAGCTCAGCTAAAGAAAAAATGCACATTAAAGGAATCTGGCAGCAACACTAACTCTGTGAGCATGTTAATACGCATTTTCAAAAAAGCCGAGTGTCTGCCTGACGCTAGTTGGCTGCTTAAATCAATGGGCGCTCGTGCAAAGGGGTAAATGCATATGGAGAGATTATGCAGAACCCCGCTTGCGTTTGCATGGGGTCCCTTACAAAAATTAAAAGGTACCACGCAGCTGTTATATGCGTTAAAGTGCATGTGATGGCTGGAGTATCCCTTTTAAAGCATTACAGTTTCTCAAGAAATACAAGATAATGTTTAGTGTGTGACCTGTTCTATTTATTGAGAATTTACATGTTTTCCAAGCCCTCAAGTGCCGTTTTTTAAAGTAAATTTTGCTTATCCTTTTGAGTTACGTTCGCTTGTCTAAATTTTGGGTATTCACTTTAGTTTCTTTTTTGTTTTAGAGAACGAAAAGGGTTCTGGTGAGTTGGATTTTCTTATCCGTTATGAAAGCATCTTCAGTGAGGCTCTTTCAGACCCACAAAGTGTGTTGGAGAACCTGAAAAAATGTCAGCATATCGAAGAAAAGGAAAAGCAGGTGAGTGACGCAGAGAAGACTAATAAGATGGCCTTTCATTATAAGGTAGTTACTACGGGAAACCCAAAACTCTGCTGTGTTTTAAAAATAACACAACTTATAACTGTTTTATGATCCCTTTTTTGCATTTATTTAACCTGTTTTCTCTTTGAAAGCAGGTGTTTTTCTCTAAAACTGTAAAGTTTAGTTACTATGAATCATTAGATCAGTCATGTTTTATGTTTAGAATTGTTTATCCCGTGCTGCAATTGTATAGTTTAATAGGGCGCCTGCACTGTACACAAAGGGGGGGTCTTCTAAAACCGTACAGGGTCCAGCATGGACTGACAGTAGGATTCAGACGCAGTAATCAGGTGGCCGGTGAAAGAATATTTGCATTAAATACCCCGGCTGTGGTATTATTGGAGGCAGATATTGGAACTGGAAATATAAATCCAGTCATCGTAAACATGGAACGTTGGGTCAAACTAATATGAGCAATACCTTTTCCTTCATTTTAATTAAATGGCAGTGCTTTACTTTGCTTCTGCGTTCTCCCAAGTAGCAGGGCTCAATATTATCAATAATATAAGATGATTTTTACCTGGAGGAAGCATTGAAATAGTGACCTTTTTAAACAATTCTGTTCTGGCAAAGACCAGAAATTAGTCAACAAATGAGTTATTCTAGTGATTTATTAATAAACAAATGCTGTAAAAGCCTATTTTTAGTTTCAGGGCACAGATGATGGGAATTTTCTAACTAATCATGTACTCTGCTGGTGTGCAGGTAGTGATGGAGTGCTGCCAGGCGGAAGAAGGGAGGTCTACTTTTGCAAAGCTTCTAGAAAAGGTTAGAGATGGACAGAGTATCATTGTAGATACGGTTCTGGCTCTCCTCAAACTGTGCAGGGACACAAACCCCTTCGTAAATGAGGCTTTACGGGAGAAGGACCCCAAGGAAATCCAACTTCAGGAGGAGGATGATTCATTGGATGCAGGTAAATTAACCTACCAACGGCAAAATAATGTTTTACTTTTAAACCTTTCTCACTCATGATGTTAAATAATCTTCTCTTCCTTTCATAGAATCGCCAGCAAAAGATAAGACGTTGTTTGATCTCTTATTGGAACACAAAGAAGAGCTGATCCAGTGTATTACTGAGGTCAGTCCGATTATCGAGTGTCTGGACACAGCTGAAGAAGGATTTCTCACTAACATTGAGAAGCAGGTACTTCTGTGTTTGATTATTTTTTTTACATGGTTCTCCTCGTATTTTTTAATCGTCTTGTGATGATTTTATGTCTTTAATATGAAATGTGCCAAAACTATTAAACGTATGAATGTTTAAAATATACCTCGCCAGTTATGGAGGACTGTCCCTTTTTTTAAATTCTATATGATCTTGTATTTTCTTGTTAGGTGATTCTTGATTGCTGTGAAGGTAGATCGCATAAAGAAGCTATGGACAGACTTGTGAGGAAAGCATCTGAAACTAAAACACTGAGTCCTGATAGTCTGGTGAAGCTTTTACTAGCAGTGAGAGAGGCTTTTCCAGATCTGCATACATTACTGGAAATATTGGAACCACTCAGCAAGAAATCCTTCTCCAAAGGTATCAGAATATTTTACTTAATGTGGTCCATGTACCACTGTTCTTTTAAAGGGTTGTTGACCTGTACATCTGAATCCATGTATTTTGGAACATTTTATCAGAATGCTAACACTGATCCCAAAACTAATTGAAGGCAGGCCCTGAAATTGCCTATTGGCCGAATGTTTGACGTCACATAAGTCAAAATAAAACCAGGCCCGTTGGCTCGCTCTTAAACTCTGTGACAACAATAGTTCATAGGGGCATACGTCAAAATCATAGTATCTTTTGATGATTTGGGACTTATTTAATAAAGCAATGCACACTTTTGAATTATGTGACACTCATTTGCTATAATAAATATTATTTTAAAAAAAAACATTCTGGAAATCAATTTTTATTGTCTTAATCCCATACAGCTATGTTGAGTACAGCTGACTACGGACTTGAATTATTGAGGCAGTACCAGGAAAATTTTTGTGAAGTGGTAACAAATTCAGAAATCGTGCTCAGCGGGATCTCTTCGGCTACTAATTTAACTAGTTATGAAAGAGAGGTAAGTGTGATGCCTATTTAAAAGCAATTTAATTTGTTGGGGGTTCCATGCATAGAACCATGATATGAGGCTGAAAATAACATCCCAGGTACAATAGATGAAACATTTATGGCTCATCTTTGATGCCATGAACTAAGGGACTGGACAAGGGGAGACAAATCAATAAGTGTTACCTGATGTATTTCAATTAATCACTTATGTGAGTGTTTACATTTTTCTTCTTGCCTCCAGTTGTTTTTTTCTTGATTTTATGGAACGTGGATTTTCTTTTATATCCTTTGTTCATGGCATCATTGTGATTTGTTTAGCTTAATTTGTGACAAATAATTCACACGAATCACATTTCAAAAAAATAATCTATTTTCAATTTCAAGGTAATGGAAGATATCGTGAAGAAAAATTCAAATACTCGGATTTTTAGCACTTTGATGTCATTGGTTTTGGAAGAACAGACAATGACCGCGATGGCTGTCTGGCAGCTGCTATTAGCGATGCAAGAGACCAACCTATCTCTGAAGTCACTCATTGAAGAGATTCGTAAGGAGCCTGGTGCCGAAGCCTTCTTTTACTCAGGTAACCGTAAATTCAGATACTGCAGACTCTGATTCATCTTGTGGTTCTTATTGTAGGGGGTCATTTATTTGTAATGTTGTTACTTTTGGCAGTAACCAACCGAGAAAATGAAGCAGCCGAAATATTAGTTCGCCATTGTGACCTGATAGTTCAAGCAGTCGGTCAGAATGATATTCTCGGGTCTGTACCCTCAGAAGACACGGCTCTGTCAGATTTGGTGAAAGAGGTAACCAACCATCCTTTGTGGATTGTATAGTACAAATATGTTGTGCGTAGATTGTGTCATTTATGCAACTTTTAATTTGACAGAATCTACACCTGATTTTCAAAATCATGTTTCTTAGCATGTTAGAGCGTACGTAGCTTAATATTTTAACAACAAAAGGTCCTACCATATTGGTCTTGTCTTATATATGTGCAGTATGTTTTTGAAAGGATCTCGGGTTTTTTTTTTTATTTCCCAACTCTGGGCATTTGGATATTCTGGATCTAGATATATCTATGTAATTTGAACGTCTTCTTTGATCTTATTCCTTCAGCTGCTAAATACCCCAGCACACAGTGAAGACAATGAGTTGCCTTCAAAGCTAGTTCTAAGCTCTGCATTCCATCAGAATGTCCCCGTCATGAAATTCTGTCATTTGCTCTTCAGTGCCCAGGACTCTGTTCCGGATTTACAACCAATCATAAAAGACCTAGAAGAGCTGGGTGAGTTTCGAGGATCCCTAAAATCATAAAAGCTTCAGTGCTATAAACAGAGTTAATTGGAACCTACTATATTTTGCTTCCTTTTGTACATAAAGCTATGTAGTGACATTAATTATTGTATATTTCTCCAAATTGCATTTTATCTGATAGTTTATTCACTTTTTATTAGGTTTGTTCATGAAAGCCTCAAAAAATACGCAAACTGTTAGTAAATGGAATGTTACTGATGATAGCCAACTAGTTGTCGCTGAAGAGGTTGAAGAGAGAAATGACGAAGATGCAAAAGATGAGGAAAATGAGATGGCCGAGTCCAAGAAGGACCAAACGGAATCGGCGCAAGATAAAGAATCTGCTCGTGCTTCCAAAAAGAGCTTCATCTGCAAGTTGTGCGACAAGATATTCCTGTTCCGCTGCCGCCTGGAGGTGCACATGAAGCGCTGCCGAATGGCAAAGAAGAACCCTTTACAATGCAAAGACTGCAACGAGGTGCAGACATCCCGAAAACAGTTGGACCGGCACCGTGAGGAAGTCCACGGTTACTCGACATCTCCTCGGTCAAATAAAGGGAAGAGGAAACTGCTGGTTACGTGTGACATTTGCGGCAAAGAGTTTGCTCATCCTTCAGGTACTGTTAACACGGCATTTCTTTAGATTTTAAGATCTCAGAAACTACCCATTCACTACCTATTCACTGACCATTTGTACATGTAAGATTGTCTCAGTAATTGTCTGATGATTACCAGAAATGGCAGATCTCTGGTCATCGCAGTAGTTGCATTTTGAACACATCCAGGCTTATAGACTTCTGTTGAGTCTGATGCACTTAATTGATGGCACCATGAATTTTTGTCTTCAGGTTTACAGTACCACAAAAGGACAGAGCATTTCGACGAGAAGCCGTTCTCCTGCGATGAATGCGGGGCTAAGTTTGCTGCCAACTCTACGCTGAAGAACCATCAGCGTCTTCACACCGGGGAGCGGCCATTTGTCTGCAAGCATTGTCACATGACCTTCACCCAGGCAGCGGCCCTCTCCTACCACACCAAGAAGAAACATTCTGAAGGTATAATCCAGTGATCGCTCTTAGTCCCACACTCTATACGTATGTAACGAGGTTTTGGTGCCTACCATTTCATACGCACTTCTACAGCCCATAATGCAATGATGTCCGTATCTGTCCTCAAGGGACTCGGGGACTATATACGCTATTTTGACACTCGCTGTTACAAGTTACATGAATCCTAAATTCTGTTTTGTTGCGGACCCTAAAATAATTTTGCAGTAAAAATAAGTAAAGCTTTGTCCCACTCCACATTAGATTTCGTGAAGCCTGATCTATTGGAAAGATCCTCCTCCCTTTCATAGATAACGCAGCCGTGACCTAAGATTAGGACAAAAATTTTAAGCTGCAAGACATAGTCTTTGGTAGTATTTTCGTTGTGTGTGTGCTTTAAGTTGAAATGCCTATTTAGTTTCTTTTTAACTTTTTTTCAGGAAAGATGTATGTGTGTCAGTATTGTGATGCTGTCTTTGCGCAATCAATTGAACTGACGCGGCATGTAAGGACGCACACGGGAGACAAGCCATACGTGTGTCGAGAATGTGGGAGAGGTTTTAGCCAAGCGAACGGTCTTTCCATACACTTGCGGACATTCCACAGTAAGTGATACTAAACCCCCCCGGGAAATCTGTCCTTTTAAGTGCTTTCATGTGTAGGGGTTAAAATCGCTGCTAAATGGACAGACATTTATTGGGTTATGAAACAATATTTTTTTTCATCTCTTCTGGACTATCACAGATATCGAAGATCCTTATGACTGCCAGAAATGCAGAATGAGTTTTCCAACTTTGGAAGAGAACCGGCAACATATCCAAGTGGTTCATTCCAAGGAATACCATCCGTGCCCTACGTGCGAAAAGATCTTCAGTGCTCCTTCTCTGCTGGAACGTCACATTGTCACTCATGTGGGAGGAAAACCGTACAACTGTGAAATATGCGACAAGGCATACCAGGTAATGTGCCTTTCCTTATCAGGGCGAAAAGGGATACAGAGGGGTGAAAGAGTGAGATGTTTTATGTGCACATTGTTTTAACTAAGCTTTTTGTACCTGTAAACTAGCAACGTAGAGATAAAATAGCCTATTGTGCCATAGGTAAATAAATATATATATCTATCCCACAACACCCATAGCAAGTGTGACTGATCTAATCTATTGTCTGTCTGTTATTGCATTATATTCGGTTATCGTAACATGCATCCCCTGCCTCTCCATAGCAATTGTCCGGCTTGTGGTATCACAACCGCACGCACCACCCTGATTTGTTTGCTGCCCAGAACCATCGAACATCCAAGTTTTCTGTCCAGTGTAATATGTGCGAGCAGTACTTCTCAAACACAGCCATCCTCCAGAAACATGCAAAAATAGAGCACGCCGGTGAGTCTGTCCATAGGACTCTATCTCCGTATTAAGTCATTTTACCTCGTTTCATGTGACGGTTTTATAAAATATATCATGGCGTGATTTCTCGCCATTACCAAATCTTACGTTTTATTATTCTCACTAAATAAATGTATTAATGTGAATCAAGAAATGGGACAGCTGGGTTTTTTTATCCTCCTTTCTCTTAAGCAAAGAAATTAACTCGCTTTGAAAAATTTAGCATCCTCAGCTCACGTGTTTTTTGTTGTTTTTTAGAAGGTAAAGTGTATGAATGTGACAAGTGCAAGCTGACATACCCCACGCCTGCCGCATTGAAAGTGCATGTAAAATGTAAACATTCAGGCAAGTACCGGTCAGACCTTTACTCTGAATGTTACTGTGTCTGCCTGTTTCCAGAGTGTCCGGTAATTGCGGGTGTGATTACACGCGTGTGCTTATGCATCGCACCAAAGTGACCAGAATGCATCATTTTGCTTGGTTTTATTAGGTTCCCAGCCATTCCAGTGTCTTTACTGCAGTGAGTGTTTTCAGTTCCCCGGTGCCCTGCAGCATCACGTCTCCACCGATCACTTTAACGAGACCGAGAGTACTTTCGGTTGCGAGCTTTGTGGCGAGCTTTTCACCAATCAGTCCCAGCTGGAGACGCACTATGAAACCGATCATCTCACCGAAACGCAATCCAGCGACGCTCAGGTGGTGCAGGTATTGGTTTTGTTGTTATTTCTCTTTCTCTCTCTGATTTCCCTAAAATGACGTTTATTCAAAGCACATTATGTACCATAAAATAGCCATGCACTGGGCAGCAATAAAATCTACAGCTGCATTATACAGGAGCCAGAATAGGAAGCATACAATCAAATTCACTACTTCACAGAAAGCATCTAACTAAAGATGGCTGGTCTGCCATAGTCTTCACATTTGGTGCAACCGGTTACACACAGATACAAGTTCTTTCCTGAATGTAAATACATTTACCAACACAGAGCAGGGGATGAAAACTTGTTTTAAATGATGTAATGAATGCATTTATACAGGGTTATGCTTAGGTTTAATCTTACATTGACAGGTTGATGGATATCAGCCCTTTCCACCAGTGTAGGGAAATAAGGCTAAATGGGCTAGGCACAAGCCAGGACCAAGGGCCAAATAAGACTTCAGGAAGAAAATGGGCAGACCAGGCGGATTAAGTACCTCTGCTGTTAAATTTAGTTTCTATGTTTGCTGTATGTTTGCTCCTAGTGACACTTTTCTTGGGCTGTAACTGGCTTTTGGTCACAAGGTGTTTTGTATTCTGAATATTACTGTTTAAGCCTCCCAGCACAAGAGGCTTAAACAGTAAGGGAGATTTAAACATGTATGGTATAGGTATAGGCATACGGCTCCTGAATCTAAGACGAGACCAGCAACTGATTAAGGTTTGAGTCTTTCCAGCAGGAAAAACTGAATTTTCTAATTAAAGAAACAAAAGCCTGAATATGTGTTAGTATCCATTAGAATAAATATTTATTGAGTCTCCAGTTTAACTGTTCTTTCCTTTTTTTGTTCTGTCCACTAAGGTGATTCAAGATCAGGTAGCATCGACAGAGCAGGTGATTACTTTGGATGAATCTCACCTTGCCGGCTCACAGGTGATTGTTGCTTTACCGGATTCCCAAACCAACCAAGCCACTACCGAGCTGGTGGCCGTCAGCATGGAAGACTTGTTGGACGGCACAGTTACTCTTATATGTGGAGACTCGACAGTTACTGGCGTAACGCAGAGAACTCAAAGCTAGACCAGTGCGCTTTAAACTCAGTTTTTCCTTCCATTGGAATTCTTTCAGGTTGTAAATTGGGGAAGCTTTTATACCACTTGCAAGTATTTGGAGCGTACACCGCCATTTCTATTTTTGACACTCAGCTTCATTCTGTTCTGATCACCTTCTACAAACTGATTCTGAATTTGCATTCGTTTACAGTCTCGCTAGCCTTTAAATCAGCCTTAAGGATGGCAATGTGTTTTTCCCCCATTGATGTTGGCATCACATGCTATGTTTTGACTACTGGCTTGGAATTACATTCTACTACTTTTTTGTACAGATATCCAAGCCATTATGGCATTTAAAAGCATGATAACCTCATAGCACCGACGGCTGAATTTGCGGTAACAGTTAACACTGCGTTTATAACAGGTGTAAGAAAAGACGACAGCTCCCTATTCAGTAATTTCTCGTTTTGGGGAGATTCCAGTACGATATTCGCTGATAAACATCGGAAAAAAACAAAATTAGTACTGTTGCGAAATCAGTAATGCAAATTATTTTCTATGCAGAAACAAAATCATTTTGTTGAAGGATATTTCAAGTTCTATTCATAGAAAAAAAATGTATTTTGAAGGTAACATTGGTATTGCTTACATTAGCGGCCTCAGTTAAAAATTCACACATGTAATGTTAAGTCACTTATTTTTGTTCGCATATTAGATAATATATATATATGGCTTCTTCCTGTGGAAGAACTCTGCAAATATATATACATGGTTAAAAATCCAGGTCTTTAGCGGTCGTTAGATTTTGAATTTATAATGTAGTTATTTAAATTAGACATTGTGAGTGAGTCCCGTCATTTATAAAAGAAATCATACGTTAAACATGTATGCATTTTTTTAATCTAACTACATTTTGGCTGGAAACCTTTTTTTCTCTCTATAGAACAATGAAGGTTTGCTACCTTACCACATTTAAAGTAAATTTAATTAAATACAAAAACTTATGAACTGACTTATATTCCTTCCTAATAGTTTATTGACCTTGTGATTTCATCTTAAAAAAATGTGTGGCTTTAGATAAGACAAGCAGGATGATGTACATGATATATAGTATATCTCTTATATTAGGGGGTATACATGAATCCAGAAACCAAAAATATTTAAAATAAATAATAATACATTTGGAAACACACAAACAGAAGCAAAAATGCTACCTGGAAATATTTATACTAACGCTCCTGTAACTTGGTGTCCGTCTGCCCTAACACCCTGTAGGGGGTCAGCGTTATTGCTCTTCTAATATTGTAATTTAAGTTATTAAAAGTTTATATGAAAACTTATAATGTTTGGGGCTTTTTTCCCTGTTGAATGAACAATAAATGTCCATTAACCCTTTCAGCCTGTGAGCAATATCTAATGCGTGTACCCTGAAAATGGTTTAGCCCCTCCCGGTGTACAGCACATTTCCCATGTTCGTCTGACTGTGATTTTGTTCAACTTTTATTCTTTGTTGCAGAAAATTCCCATATTTCTACCTTGACAATGCTTTATAATGAAGAACAATAAATTCCCAACAGTTTGAACAGTGACTAGTTAGTGAGGGGAAATGGGTGGGGTTAAATGCACTCCCTCCTACTAGGAGATTAAAAGACAGCCCATGAGGAACAGTAACCCGCTCCCTGGAGTTACCAAACTGTTCCCCTAATGAGTGATTACGCTGCATAGAATGAATAAATAGTTTATCAGTTATGAATAATCTTTTTTCCTTTTTTTGAGTGTTTTAGTTATAAAACATGACAAACTTATTTATATATACAATTACAAACATATATCATCAAACCATCAGTAAGCCCATTTCTACTTATACAGGAGAGGGATCTTTCCCCAAGCTGTTCCCACAAAGTTGGAAGCAGATCATTGTCCAAAATGTTTCATTCAGCACCAAGACATTTTGGACAATTCTCTGCTTCTGGCTTAGTGGGAACAGCTTGGGGAAGAACCTTTGCTATTCCAGCGTGACTGCGCCCCGGTGGAGAAATCAAGCTCCATAAAGACATGGCTGGTTGAGGTTGGGGTGGAAGAACTTGACCGGCCGCACAGAGCCCTGACCTCAACCCCATCGAACGCTTTTAGGATGAAGTAAAACGGCGATTGCGAGCCGGGCGTCTGGGTCCTGAAAAACATCCTTTTTCGGTTAGTTTTTGGGCAAATAATTTTGATTAGAGGGTGAGCTATTTCCTTGTGGATTGAAACTCTTATTTCCCAGTTAAGGGAGAATGTGGTAGAGGGAGTGAGCCTGGATAGTTTTTTTTTTTTTTTGGTGTAAATCGTTGTATAAACTTCACATCCAGGCAGTGTAACCCACGCAACAACTAGCCGAGACTTGGCGAAGGGGATAATAATAAGATTATTACAAATGAGGATGAGATCCCTTTCCACCTGGTCACAGTGTTAATAAAATGTATCATCAATAGAATGCACCGTTTATATGAAATAAAATCCTTATTTTGTATGAATTATGGGAACGTTAATCTTGAGGGTTCTTTCATTTTAGGGTTCCTTTAAATACAGAGACCCCAACAATACTTTTTAACCCCCAGCGCTGTATATAGTAATAATAGCCCCCAGTGCTGTATAAAGTAATGCCAATTGGTGACAAAAACCTGGTTTTCTCTCTATTTGTTCCATAAACGCCCTTTATCGGCAGACCTGGAGCCGCCATTGTTGTCAGTCGTGATATTTTGGGGGACTTTCCTGCTCAAACACCACACTGAGCTGATGCTTTATGGCAATGCTAATGAAGTCTGTTCTTCCAGAGTCTTTCATTAACAAGTATGTGACTGGGTGATTAATACCAAGTCATTCTATTCTGTACCACAGGCGGTATGATAAGGAGTCGGGGTGTTTAGTAGATCCGGGATCAGATAACAGAGCGAGAATCATACAAATGGCTGATATGCAGCTGCCTGAAAACATTATGGGGCAAAAAC
>VKOC01004924.1:0-15233 GCA_009364415.1 Spea multiplicata
TACAGCGCTGGGGGTTATATTACTGTATACAGCGCTGGGGGTTATATTACTGTATACAGCGCTGGGGGTTATTACTGTATACAGCGTCTATGCTCATGCCTCCCCCTTTAAGAGAATATTGTCCTGCCTCCATTCACCTCTCCAGCATTCCGATGCTTAATCTTATTTTGTCGGCGTTACAAGAAACTAACGTCAGATACAGAACATGGTATTAAATTCCTCTTATTGCAATATATTTACCTGTTTACTGTATACATTTCTCGTTTGTCTCTCTACGAGATGAGCTTCTAACAGCTTTGTCATTGCTTAGTAGACAAAAGATATCGCAGACAGCGAAGCAGCAGAGGTAAAGATGTTGAGCGGTGAGTAAAGCCGCAGTTATCAGCCGTTAACTAAAACTAGACGGTCTCCTGGGTCTCGAGGTGTAGGAACAGAAAGGAGCTATTAAAACAGCAAACAAAATTTAGGACACAGGGCGGCAGAGATTAATTGGAAAAGCTTCCCTGGGCCTGACACGATCTGCCGGACTCCTATCACCCAGACATTTCCAGCTGCTTTGGGGTTCTCTTGGAATCTAAATGAATCTCAGACACATTGCTGGTACGTTCTGTCAGCTCCATGTGCCACGAGGAGGCTGCCTGGGAGCTTTGATTGAGGTCTTAGCTGCAAAAGCACAAACCTCAAACGACGTTACAGCTCGGCGGTCAGTGGACATCTTCCTAACCGGCCCATGATGGCCACAGAAGTGAGGGAAAGAGGACCGGAAGCGGAAAGATGATAGATAGATAGATAGATAGATAGATAGATAGATAGATAGATACATTAAGAGGAAGGAGGGTATGGAAGGTATGAGAAGGGGAAAGAGAAGTCTAGAATGAGAAGATGAAAGAGAGGCCTAGAATGAGAAAGGGGAAGGTAGGCCTAGAATGAGAAGGGGAAAGGGAGGCCTAGAATGAGAAAGGGGAGGTAGGCCTAGAATGAAAGGGAAGGAGACTAAGAATGAGAAAGGGGAAAGGGAGGCCTAGAATGACGAAGGGGACAGCGGGAAGGCCTAGAATGGCCGCAGGAAAGGGAGGCCTAGAATGAGAAGGGAGGGAGGCTAGAATCGAGAAAGGGGAGGTAGGCCTAGAATGAGAAGGGGAAAGGGGAGCCTAGAATGAGCCTAGAATGAGAAGGGGAAAGGGAGGCCTAGAATGAGAAGGTGAATGAGAAGAAGGAGGAGAATGAGAAGGGGAAAGGGAGGCCTAGAATGAGAAGGGGAAAGGGAGGTCTAGAAGTATGAAGGGCATGATGGGAGAGAAGCTCAATGGGCAGATTATAGAGAAGAACGAGAAGATACAGCTTACAGGCTAGCAGTAATAATGAAGTCCGGGAATGATGTAGAAGGTGGATAATTGAGATATATTGATAGGTAACATGGGTTAGAAAGTAATGAATAACATTGATTTTGTTTCCAGATTGTGTTCTGGATTAATTATTGGGCACGTTTCCACAGGTGTCAAAGGTCATGAAGAATTATTGGGTCCACAAACCCACTGACTGTTAAGATATGTATTAGAAAAATGAGTACGTTGTCTGGTAATTGCTACGGAGGCTAGACATATACTGTATGAAGGATCCACCTTCCGATACTACATTAGTTATTGAGACATTACTAATGACCCGGGGAAGTTCCACGATCTTCCCTCTGTCCAGCGGAACCATTGTGGAATCACCTTGTGACGGCAAATGGAAGCGACCTTGCAAAAGAGGTTTTTTTCGAAACACGAGGCCGATCTCGAGGGATAATTACGAGATAATGATGTTTTGTTTGCTAGTCTTGCCACTTGTGATCTGCAGTTGACCTTGTTGATGGAAGATCGTAGCTTCTCGCCCTCGACGAACATTGAGGTGAAAATTTCACATCTCGTTTAGACAACACATGTCAATTCCCTTTTCAGCTTCCTTTTTCATTTCCATCCCTTTCAAGTGTCTAACAAATAGTGTTTGTTGGAAAAATGAAGCTACTGACTATTCTTAGAAGCAAATAGAACTTTAAGTAAAGTACAATAAGTATAAGGAATGGACAAGGTTCTTATTTGTCTATACATTCAATGAGAAAAGCTTCATAGAACAATAGAATTAATTGTAGCTTTAATTGTAGCAAATAAGATGAAAACATGAATAAGATGGAATCTTGGTCAATTTGCCACGTTAGTTGACCTCTTTGGCATGTGGTTTGGCAGGTTCCTTCTAAACATATGGATAAATATCATTACTCAGCAACCTGTGGCCGTGTCAGTCTCATCTTGGTGCTCATTTAGATTGTGTTAAGCTAAGCTTGTTGAGGTCCCTCACCATGAATGGTCTGCATGGACCTCTTGACCATCAATGAACATGGCGGGTAAGGTTCATTTCCAACCTGAGCTCTTCATGAGAGTTCTCACTGAAGTCAAAACTTGGGTACGATGTAACTTACTTGTTGAGTAGCGAGGTTTGCTCCAGTCGGAGCTCAGTTTACCATCTTTGGGGCAACCAACCCTCTGTGAACCCATCATTTAGATACCAAACACTATCGATACACCTCAATGGCTCGTAGAAGAAAGTTTATGATATCATTCATCTCTATAGTGCACAAGATACCTGGTGGTTCGGAAAACAGGAATCCATCTAAAAAAGCCTCATATATCTATTCATAGCCTGACCTCAAGCATTTGTTCTTGCCGTTAAATATCTTTCCCCGATGCTGTAAATAATATAATTTGACAAAGCGTTCCATAAAATATCTAAGGCGCCGTAAATCACCAGGCGGAGTAACTATGGCCGCTCTGAACTTAAAGAAGTACATTTGACCCTTTGCCATTCATCACATGCTAAATGCATCAAACCGGGTATCGAGTGACAACGCAGTCAAGGTTCTGGGCTTCAAATCAGCTCACAAAATCACACACATGAATTACGGGCCGGTTCAAGCCTTCTGAATCCTTTCAAGGAAAAGCCAACGGCGACCCTGCAGTCGATACAAACTAATCTGAAATGGAATCACATGTTGTAAATCAAACTCGCAAACTGTTTTTATATTTATATATTCTACTGCAATGTGCAAACTTGCAGCTCCCAACACTCCGGGGCCCTACCCGCTCCTGTAATATAAAATATATATAAAAAAAAAAAAATAATATCTTATTTTATATTCACAGACTTAGAGTATTACACAACCCTAGAAGTCGTCGGGGGGGGGGGAGGCGTCTATTAAACGGAGGCCTGTCGAACATTACATTAATCTGTAGCGATTTAAAAGAGCCCCTGTCTTTTTAAAAAAAAAATGGGTCAAGGATTATTAAGATATTTAGTTTCCAGGTTACTTGTTACTCTTGGGTTTGGAACATTTTTATTCTCCTCCATGCAACTCACGTCTCCTTCCCGATTGGCTGCCTATTATCTAATATTTTAGAAGGCTATATTCATTTTTTGAATATGATATTGGGTTAAATGATGCCCTTTTTTGATCATAAATAAGCTTGTCATACACTCAAGGTTGACCGTTTAAAATTTTGAGTCTCTTAGGCAAATTTTAAAAATTCTAAAAAAAAAGATTCTTACTGCACATTCCAGTGTAAAGAAATATTTTTTTTAATAAAAAAAACAATTCATGCACAATTCTATACATTTCAAAAGGGAGACTTTTTGTCTATATTCCCGACTGGCTATAAACGGAATTCCCTGTAAGAGGAAGAAAATATCCTCTGAAAGAAGCCATCTCTTTGTTGAAAAATGAAAGGTGCTCATCCGTAGGAAGATGAAAGCCCCTGGGACGATTATGGAGTTTGCATTTAGAACGTCTGCGCTCGTCTCGCTTTAGCCTCTCAGCTTTCTGACAGCTGACAAAGTAAAAAGGACGGGGTTGTCAAAAACAAATGGATGGCCCTCCTACTTTTGGCCAATGCCTCTCAGGTCTATTCAATTAGGATTGATCAAGCGGTGTCAAAGGTCCCTCGCGTTCCACCGGTCACCAAACCTTTCATGATGAGTAATGATAGTAAATCCTTTCAAAAATAAAAAACCTGAACGCACAAAATAATATCCAAATCATTCGAATGTTTCAACCAAGCGGGGTCTTCATCAGGAGAAAAAAAACAAATTATTTTCTTTCTTTCTTTTTTCTTATTTTCTCAAACTCCTCCCTTCCTTTCTTTCTTTTTTCTTTTGCTCCTCCTTTCCTTTTATTTCTTTTTTCTTTCGCTCCTCCTTTCTTTTTCTTTTTCTTTCGCTCCTCCTTTCCTTTATTTCTTTTTTCTTTCGCTCCTCCTTTCTTTTCTTTCTTTTTTCTTTCGCTCCCCCTTTCCTTTTTCTTTTTTCTTTTTTCTTTCGCTCCTCCTTTCCTTTCTTTCTTTTTTCTTTCGCTCCTCCCTTTCCTTTCTTTCTTAACCTCCTTTAACCTTCCTTAATTTCTGCCTTTTCCTCTGCCCTTTCTTTATCTCTTTCCCTTCCTCCCTAACTTCCTTCTTTCTTTTTTTCCCCTTTATCCTCAAGCCCATGTTTCCGTTCCTTCCAGCCTTCATTTCTTTACTACCCTTCTTGCGTTCCTTCTTTCCTTTTTTCCTTTCCTTGGTTCCCTCTCTCTTTTCTCCACCCCTTTTACTTCCTCTCTTTCTTTGTTTCTTTTCTTTCTTCTCTTCATTCCTTTCTTCTTCCAGTGTGTAGCCCAAATTCATTATTTAAAATGACTTTTACCTTGCATTCTACAAATCAGTTTAATTATTTTAAGAAAATAATTTAATTGTGTATTTCTGGAAAGCCTAATCGAATTTACATTTCTGAAGTTTTCAACCTTCCCTTCCCCCACATTCTCAAAGGCTGCCTGAACCAAACAGCAACAATCAGCAACTTCACAACAGGCGAGAGATAACTCATTGGGGATCCTGAGAACAGGAAGTTAATATGACTCCGCCCATAAAATACTTTAAGTGATTTTATGTTTTATTATATATAAATATATGTTTTATAATAAATATGCAATTTGTATGTTTTATTTTAATTGACCCTTAATGTTTGTACAATTCTGTGTGAGTCAAGCGAATGTTCTACCACTAAGCAGAAAAAATGTTAAATGGTTTAAGAATTTTTTAAAATATATTTTTTTTAGATTTTGTTATGAATCGGAGCTACTTCAATCTTGTAACATTTTGGAACCAAAGTGCAGAATCACTAAATTTTTTTAAAAAATCCAGTTTCATTCCTAAAATCCTAGAATTGACTTGGGGGGGGGGGATTAGATTGAAGTACCTTCGATTTACCCCCTGAAGGCTATATAACCATTTCCGGCACCTGGAGCTCACCAACTGGGAACACAAGCGATAAACTGGAAAGCGGTAATTTGAGGTCTTTGGCAAAAATGTGAGCATTGCCCAAAATCTCCCTAATTGTCGAAAAATCCAAGGTCTGTCGTCTTAGCTTAACATAAATTTGTATTTTATTTCCCTACAAATATTCCAAGCCCGGAAGAGACATTAGATGCCTCTGCGGCTCGATAAAAATATGAAAGAAATAAAGAAATGTAGATTACTTAACATTAAGAAACCGAAAACTCCTGGGCCCCGAAATAATAATAAAATATGAAAAAAAAAACAGAATTCCCTCGTTCTTCATATAAAGACACATTCCTGCAATTAGATTGTTCCGGGGAAGCGTTCCAACTTTCCGCCGTTTGATTGCATTGTATAACTTTGATGGTTTACAACCTCGCGTTAGCCGACTCTCCGCTTTGGAAGTCGTTAAGCAGGGTTCTGCGCTGGCATTATACCTTTTTTTCTGCTAATAAAATAAGCGTTTGAGGCATTATTTCTGGCGGGCCGTTTTCATCAAATCCAAAATGAAGAAGACAAGTTATGACGGAGAAATAAAAAATAAATAAATAATTAATAATAAAAAAAGGATATCTTGTAGTCTAGATCCTTTGGGCCCCCCCCCCCCAAAAAAAAAATTATTAAAAAATAATAATAAAATAATAAGAAGAAGAACAAGAAAGAGAAAAGTCTTGTTTAATCCTGTGGAGAATTTGCACTAATTAACCCCTTCATTTCATATTATATATATATATATATATATATAATATATTATATATATATATATATGCGGGGCAACCACCAGAGAGATACTTGCCCTGAATTGTTTCTGAAGCCATAAAGCGCTATAGAAAGAGGCTGCACATAAATAATTGGTGACATCACACATTCCGAAACACTTTGAAAAAAGGGAAATTACGGCGAATTCATTAAAAAGTAAAAAAGTATTTTTAACAATTAAATGTGAGAGGATTAGGGGTGACTTTTATCGTGATTTATATTCTCAGACGAATGAACTGTAAATGTAACACAAAAAAAAAACAAAAAACATCACGTCCTGTTAAAAAAAACGGTATTTTAAATCACGTAGAAGCCGCGTTCTGGGAATCAGAATGAATTCACCGCTATTAATACAGAGCAAACCTATAGCCCGGCGTGGCGATGGCGACAGCGATACAACGCAAGCGTGACAGCTATTAGAGAGCGCTCCCTGACTAGTCTCCTGATCGTTCAATAATTAGACTATAAGCTCATGTGCCCAAGTTTCTATACACATTATCGGGGCTTTTAGGGCGGTAGAGCCCTGCGATACCCTCATACCCAGCAAACATTCTGACCTCCTAGAAAAGAGGGGCATCAGGGGAGGGGAGAGGGTCAAAGAGGAGGAGAGAGGGGGCTTCAAGGAAGGATAACAAGACACAGATATGGGCCCAAAGAGAGACTGGCCAGACGAAACAGGGACGCTTGGCAGGTACCATTCTAAACCCTTCTTCCAAGTCTGTAGAATTTGAGAACATCTTGGTATCTTTATATCGAAATAATGATAACAGATATTAAATTATTAATTATTATTAAATATTAAGATCTCACGGACCCTCCGACTGCCATACAAACAATATATATATATATTTATATCCCATTGTACAGCGCCGCAGAATACGAGAGCGCTATACAAATCAATAGTGATGGATTTTAGGTATAATAAGAGGATGAGACTTTGCTTTAAGTGCATTAATAACCCCAGTAGGTCCGAGACTTCATCCTGAGATAATGTTACCCGCCGTTCGCTGCACCGCCAAACCCGGCCCCACGATATCTTTGGTGATTCAAAAAGCCCATTAAACACGGCGGGAAACACATTTTTACAGAAATATGCAAAGTCCCGGCTCTTAGTGTCACCATGAAGAGACCCGAGTGTCAAACCAAGCTTGTTATCGCTGCAAATGCCGTCCTTATTCAAAAGAACGCGAGCCTCCGTGGCCGAATCACTCGGTGAATTTTGGAAATTTCCGTGACGGCAAAGAGTGTTAGAGCGCCAGGCGTGATAAGCGGCACTGCAGTCGCCCTGCGCCCGTCACGTCTTTTACCGTCACATTCTTGGGCTGTCAATCTTCTGGCCTCTAATGATTGAAGCCGTATTTTGGAGTTTAATTTCAAGTCTTTAAACAATGCCGAGAAAATAAATATCCCAAAACCAAAAAGGATTCTTACAGAAAACTTTCAGTATATTATTATTATTATTATTACTATTAGTTGTAGTAGCAGTATAATTATAACTATTGGTAGTATTATTATTATTGGTATTATTATTAGTAGAATAATAATATTTAATTCATTATTATTAATTAATTATTATTGTATTATTAGTAGTAGAATAATAATATCCTTATTGAGTAATTATTAATGTTATTATTGATTATTATTATATATTAGTTAGTTAGTAGCTTTTATTATTGTTATCTATTATTAGTAGTAGTTTTAATCTGTTATTATTTGTAAGTAGTATAATTATAGTATTGAGTAGTGGTGAGTAGTATTTATGTATTAATATAGATTTATTATGATATTATTTATTTTGGTATTATTATTAGTAGTTATAGAAAAATTATTAATTTAGTACATTATTATACAATATTATATTTATTGGTATTATTATTAGTAATACATTATAACTACTTGTATTATTTATTATTATTCTTAGTAGTAGTATGATTAATTATGGTATTGATTATTAAGTTATTAAACTTAATATTAATTTCTGATATATAGTAAGTAGTTATAGTATAATTATTATGTAGTATTATTTATATTAATTATTATTATTATTATGGTATTTGTATTATTATGAGGTAGTTAGTTTTAAGTAATGAGTATAGGCAGTTTAATTTATAAACTTATTATTAATTATTATTAGTAGTAGTATACTTATGGGTTATTATTATTATTATTATTATTGGTATTATTAGTAGTAGTAGTTTTAGTATTAGTAGTAGCAGTTTAATTATAACCATCAGTATTATTATTATTATTAGTAGCAGTAGTAGTTTTATTATTGTTATTATTATTAGTGGCAGTATAATTATAGTAGTATTATTATTGTCATTATTAGTAGTAGTAGTAGTATAATTATGATTAATGGTATTATTGTATTATTAGAATCATTATTGATAGCTGCGTATGTACTGCGTATGAACTCTATTCTCTGAGTTTTCTCTCTGTTCTCTTTGCCCGGTCCGCTCGATCCGCACATATAGTCCTTATCGTACTACCTTGCTGCAAGCAATAGGGTCTCAGTCTTAATCACAGGGGTCTTCTGGGTAATTGGGTTAGGTAGAAGGATTGAACTTGATGGACTTTGTACTATGTAACTTTGTAACGGACATCAGTGTATAAGCAGGACTTCATTAGCATTGCCATAAAGCATCAGCACAACAATGGTGGCCTCCAGGTTTACCCCTTATTGGGGCTTTTAGGGCTGTATGACCCTGTGATACCCAGCAAACAAACAATCTGAGCTCCTAGAAAAGAGAGACTTTGGGGAAGAAATAGGGGCACCAGGGGAGGAAAGAGGGGCATCAAAGGAGGAAAGAGGGGCTGTATACTGTAAAAAAAATGTTTTTCCTTTTAGAATCATGATCAAGTAAAACATCTGCGCCGAAAATGATTAACTATTAAATTATCATTCAAATTATTCCAGCCTGTTAATACTTATTTCCAAAATTGCACCAAAAAACCCCCCATAGTTTTCCGTTTCCGACGCTGCTGGGAGTGAGCGACGTTACACGGGGCGAGCACTCATCCCTCTTATTAGCGTTCATTATCATAACGGCTTATTGTACACCTATTATGTTAATGAATTAGAACAACAGACTGGGGCGCTTTTTTTTTTTTTTGTACAGACCTCGTTAGTGTCTGAAAGGACTCCATGGAAGACGACAGCCGCAGCAACTCCCATCAGGAAAATAACCAATTAAGTCGCACGCGAACACTCAATTAGGCTGGAAAGACATGCTTGGCGCGTCCTCTTATTATCGCGCCGCTGTTAAATAATATATCATAGTCATCAAACCTCACGCTGTCGTGTCAACCTGGGCTGTGAAATAATAGGCAGAGCATCGCCTGGAATACCATCGCCTTGTCCGTTAACGTCTTCCCTGTAGCTGTGGCTGGACAAGCAAAGCCTCTTATAACTCTTCAGCCGGCTCAGATACGTCGTTTACCACAAAGCAACGTGATTGGTGCATAATAAAAAAAAGGATGGGGGTTCAGGGCAATGCATATTATATAATTCAACCTGTCATAAAATAAATGATAGCAGGTACAATGAAATTACCCATTTATGGTGGGATTGGGCAAAGAGGGGGTCTGGTCCATTCAAATATTACTTGGGGGGTCCTATAGGTGTGTTAAAGAATGGCTTTTACTGCGGACCCCGAGAGCTCTCCTCTGGTTAACCAACTAGATCTGGACCTGGGTCTACCTGGGTTGTTAACGAGAAGAAGTGGTTGGACATCGGTGGAGTTGGTTGGCCATTGGTGGAGATGCTGGTTGGGCATTTGTTTGTTTGGTTAGTCATGGGTGGGCTTCAAGAAGACTACTCCATTCCCATGCGCAATATATCGGGGGTTTGACGTCATTAAGACCAAGAACTCTCCAGTTGCAATGTCAACATGGAGGATCTGGTCTTGGCAATGGCCCTCCTATGATAAAAAATGTCCTCTGACCAAAAGTCCTGTAACTAGATCTCCTATGACCAAAAATCATATGGCCAAGTGCCCCTTGACCAAAAAAGTCCTAAAACAGGGAGCTCAGAGGGATGATAGGACTTGTAGTTCAGCCACAGCAGGATCATTTGTACACCTTGTCGAATTTGGCATGTTTTCCTTTGCAGCAGAGCCTTAAAAAAACCCCAAAACAATAAAAAAGGATGGCTTTGCTCTGCAGAGAAGACTTTTTTTTCCGTCTCTGAGATCCCTGGGGGCCGGCACAATAAAAAAGAAGAAGAGCAAGGAAACATTTTGTTCAGAACCATCTCACCCCCAAAGAACAAGGCATTAAACCCAATGGGTCAGGTGGGAATTTTTTTTTTTACTGCCTTCATATTTACGAAAAAAGGCCATCCGCTGACAGATCTCGAGTGTTTTATTAAAAAATTCTTTGGCAGGGCCCCCCCCCCAAGGGCCCGACCAAAAATTCAACTGCTGGAAATATCTATCAAACGGCTTTCAGACATATAATTACTGAAACCTACATCCACGGCCACCTATTCTAATAGCCCTATTGCGGCTCCTTCTACAGCGCTTAACCCTTACCCGACCGAGGAGAAGGGTCTGGGGGTAATAAACGGGGCAATTAAAGAGTTAATACACAGCTTACATTTTTTTTGTCTTTTTCTTAGATATGAAGACATTTTTTTGGTGTGGAAATCTTATTCCACATCTTTTAGACGGATCCCGCTTATTCCTGAGTAGTAATTAACAGCAATAAATCATCCGTATAACGGCTACCCAAATTTTAGCTGCAGTTGTTTCATAATTTAAAACATTTATTAGCTCTGCAATTTACATACGGACTTGCCTTTTTTTTATTATATTTTATTTAGTAGAAAGCTGTCTCTCAGTAAATTTTTCCGAGGGTTTTTTTTTTTTGCAGTGTATCACATATATGCCTGCATGTTATGGCGCGCTAAGGCAAATTCCTTAGGGGTCTGCTGCGAAGAGGAAACAGTGCCAGTCGGGAAGGGTATCATTAACACTTACATGAATTGAGCTTTTGTGAACTCTGGTAGGCTGGAAATGCCCCCTCCCCCCCCTCCCTGTACTGTTAATTGCTTTATGATCACAATTATCACAAGTCTGGTTTTTCAGTGAGAAGAGAAAAAAAAATGAATTCTTTTAAAGAAAAACAACAGAAACATAGAACCTGCTGGCAGATTCTCCAGGTTTTTACCCCAGCCTGAGGCTCTCGGGGGGAATGGGGCAGATTTCCTGGGTTTTTACCCCAGTCTGAGGATCTCGGGGAGGGGGGGGATGGGCAGATTCTCAGGGGTTTACCCAGCCCGAGGATCTCGGTGGTCGAATTGGGCAAGCATTCTCCGGCGTCTTACCCCAGCCGTGAGCGATCTCGGGGGGGGCCGAATTGGGCAGATTCTCAGGGTTTTTACCCCAGTCTCAGGGTCTCGGGGTGAATGGAGCAGAAAAAAACAAAGACACGTAGCAGGAAAATGACTTAAAAAGCGATCATTACTGTGAGGTGCGGCGTTGGGGGGGAGCTTATTGTTTTTTGGAGAAATGGAACGAGAGACGCGGCTTCTGTGAAGAGCAAATCAAACCGCGTCAGCATGGGGGGGAATAAAGTAGAATAAATGTCTCCTTTCCACTGGACGGGTTTTCACGTCTAAGTACGAGACCAGGGCCGGGCTGGGGACAGCTAGGCAACCCCGGCACTTTAAGGCCAGTGGCCACCAAATTGCACATGCGCGGCCCATTGACGGGTCGGGGGGGTAGGTATGTTTCTGGGTATGTTAGTGTGTGTGTACACTTCAGTGTCTTTGGATATGTTAGTTTGTGTATCTGGGTATATTTTGTGTGTATGTGTCTAGTTGTGTTAATTTGAGTGTCAGTGTGTTTGTGTGAGTGTCTGTGTATTAGTATGTGTGCTTGTGTGTTTTTGTGGACTGCCTGAGTCTAGTTGTCTAGTTGTCTTAGTGTGAGTGTCTGGGCGTGCGTGTTAATGCTGAGTGTCTGTGTGCATATGTGTTAGTCTGTGTGTCTGGATGAGTGTGTTAGTGCGAGTGAATGTGGAGGTGTGGAGGTGTGTGTTAGTGTGGAGTGTCTGTTAGTGTGGAGTGTCTGTGTGTGTTAGTGTGAGAGTATGAGTGTGTGTTAGCGTGAGTGGATGTGAGTACCTGGATGTGTTAGTGCTGAGTGTCTGTGTTAGAGCTGAGTGTCTGTATCTGTTAGTGTGGAGTGTCTGTGTGTTAGTGTGGAGTGTCTGTGTGTGTTAGTGTGGAGTGTCTGTGTTAGTGCAAGTGTTTGGATGTGTGTGTCTGGGTGTGTGTTAGTGCGAGTGTTTGGGTGTGTGTGTCTGGGTGTGTGTTAGTGCGAGCGAGTGTTTGAGTGTGTGTGTTGCTGTGTGCTGGGTGTTGTGGTTAGTGCGAGTGTTCGGTGTGTGGTGTGTTAGTTGCGAGTGTTCGGGTGCTGGTGTTAGTGCGAGTGTTTTTGGATGTGTGTGTTCTGGGTGGTGTGTTAGTTGCGAGTGTTTGGGTGTGTGTGTTAGTGCGAAGTGTTTTGGATGTGTGGTGTCTGGGTGTGTGTGGTTAGGTGCGAGTGTTCGGAGTGTGTGTGTTAGTGCGAGTGTTTGGATGTGTGTGTTCTCGGTGTGTGTGTGTAGTGCGAGGTTTGGCTGTGTGTGTCTGGGTGTGTGTTAGTGCGAGTGTTTGTGTTGTTGTGTGTTAGTGCGAGTGTTTGGATGTGTGGTGTCTGGGGTGTGTGGTTAGTGCGAGTGTTTGTGTGTGTGGATGGTGTGGCGAGTGTTTGGATGTGTGTGTGTCTGGGTGTGGGTTAGTGCGAGTGTTGTTTGGATGTGTGTGTCTGGGTGTGTGTTAGTGCGAGTGTTTGGATGTGTGTGTCTGGGTGTGTGTTAGTGTGAGTGTCCCTCTCTGAGGTCAGGCTCTGGAGCTGCCCCCGGTGCGGCCCCCGGCTGGACATGCGCGGATACTGTGTTATACTCTCATTGCGTCCACCCAATGGGCCCCTGGAGTGTCAGTATCGGTTAGTATGGCCGCCGACGCACCCCCCAACATTTCAGGTGTCCCCATCGGATGCCTGGGCCCTGGGTACGATGTCATTCAAAACCTCATTTTCTGGTGCCCACCTCCCAACAGTCCCAGTTTTCATGGGCCAGTCCTGGTTTTTATACTTAAAAAGTACCACAAGCAGCATCGGCGGCTCGTCTTGTCACTTCGGTCCCCCTGCGCGATTTCACGCTGAATACATCTCGGAAATTTATTCCCCACAAACAACGCGCGATTTACAGGATATCCCAGAATACCGCGGCTGCTGGGAGGCAGAGCATCGCACGGGTCGCGAGTGCAAATGATTCCGCTCTGTAAAAGCCATCTTATTCAATTAGCAGCTTTCCCTCTGTATAAATATGGAAATGAGAGATGTGACAAGAAAAAAAAACCTGTTGTTTTGCAAAAAAAAAACACATAAAAAATAATTACCGGTAATAGCAGTTTTTTATTTAATTTAAACAGACAGAAATGACATCATTTTTACAGGGTCTCTGGGCCACAACAGGTTAAAGTTACAGGTCTTACAGAAAATCACATCCGTGTTTCTCGTCCTGTGGGTTGACACTTGCTCTGCTGCTTGTATACCCCCCAGCTGTCCCTGTTTAGTTTGTCCAGTCCCTCTCTTGTCCTCAAATCCATTTTTTCCTCCCCCTGATGCCCCCTCTTTTCTAGGAGGTCAGAATGTTTGCTGGGTATGAGGGGATCGCAGGGTTCTACTGCCCTAAAAGCCCCGATAATGTGTATAGAAAAAAATGGATTACGGTTCATGAATTATAATTATAAACTTTAATTAACATGAGCAAAAAAAAAAGATAATTACAAGATAGCAGCCAGAAAGTAAAATTCTAAGATATCAGCAGAAAAGAGCTACGGAACCGACAATCAACCAATCAGGCGTTTCTTATCTTTTATGTTTTACATTCTCCGCTACACCACAAATTTAGAAGTATGGAGGTTTTTCTATACTTAGAGGGTAGTAGATAAGTGGAGCCACCTCCCAGTGGAAGTGGTAGGGGCTAATACAGTGAGGGGAAAGTAAGCATGCATGGGATGGTGGTCTACGTGATCGTTCTTCCCAAGGTTCTAAGGAACGGCATTAATGCAAATTTAAAGAACGTTTCCCGGTCCCAGACTCTACTAATTTGCATATTAATAATTTTAATAAATGTTTTTTTTTTTTTTGTGTTTCCGTTTAGCAGATCAAGAAAGGAAAATATAAAAAATGTCAACAAGATTTCACTTTTTTGTTTGATTCGGTGTTTCGTATTTCTTTTTCTGGTTATTTTCTTATTAAGGGTTATATGTAGGTCATATTTCGGCATTAACCCCTTCTGGACTAGAGGGAGGCGAGAAATCAGTATATAAATAGACTTGAAATTCCAATGCTTGAAATCCTGATGTCTCACAGGTGTGGGAAAAGGACGTGTTTTGCATTAAAAAAAAAAGTCTTATTTAAGACCTAACT
The DNA here is from genome assembly GCA_009364415.1 of Spea multiplicata. Classification (NCBI taxonomy): domain Eukaryota; kingdom Metazoa; phylum Chordata; class Amphibia; order Anura; family Pelobatidae; genus Spea; species Spea multiplicata. The sequence goes on from VKOC01004924.1 coordinate 14,588, forward strand.
TTATTCTCTTTTTAACACCGTAAATTACCCTCAGTACTTCGCCCTTGCTCGAGGTTCCCCAAACCTTTAAATGGTTAATTATAGAAAAAAGACTCCAGACTCTAAACCCTTCTTCATAAAGGTAAGCGGATACGCTGTAACAGGACCTTTGGGATTATATGTACTTTGTTTGCAGTTTTATTTAAAATCTGAACTCAAGAGATAAGAGAAGGATTAACCCTTTCTGCTGTGGCTTCTCATAGCCCCACAGCCTAGCTGTCTTTTAAGGGGTTAAGATGCTCCTGTCTGTAAATTCGCTTTCATCTTACTTCGGAATTCATTGGGACTCCGAGAAACTTGACAGATATGAGCTTCCCGTGGCTTTGTGGGTAGGAATAAAAAAAAGCCAAAGACAGGGAAAAGCCTCCAGAGTATTAGAGCTTTAGAGCAGTCGGTGAAAGGGATTCTAGATTCCAGACATTAGATTCAGACGCAGCGCGTTCTGTGGGGATTTCGCTTTTAATGCAATTTTTAGGACCCAATTTTAACGCTTCAGACCTCAGACTGGAAAAGTATTTCTTTTCTTGGGTAAAACACACAAATAAGCATTAAAAAATCGTATATCCTGTATATTCCTCATATTATATATTATATACTCTCCGGCAGT
>VKOC01004931.1:0-10886 GCA_009364415.1 Spea multiplicata
GACAAAAGTGCATAGTTCCTATTCATTATTATCCTGAAAAGAAAATCCATTACTTAATCATGGTTCATATTCAACATATAACAATATGCATCCATACATTTCACTCTTTCATGATAAGATGCTACTCATAGCGTACTGACCAACAAAGGGGCGTGGCCTAATGGGGCTGGACCTAATGGGGCAGGCCACACACTCTACATGACCCTGCAGTAGAGGACTGCATTGGGAGGCGGGTCCCGCGGGTGCGGGCGGTTTTTCAGCTATTGCGGGTGGGAGCGGGCGGTCAGCCAGCGTACCTGCGGGTCCCGGTAATCCCGCGCAGTCCCGCAAGGCTGCCTTCTCGCTGCTCCCTCACAGCGTCACTTCTCTTGTTCTGCCCAGGAACACAGCGGAGTCACGTGATTTAACATCTCATCAAATGACTCTGTTCCGTTCCTGCGGAAAAAGAAAAGAAACCTTCTGTGAGAGCAACCTGAAGGCAGCCTTGAGTGCGCGGGAAATCTGCAATTCTGATAAGGCAGTGAAAGAGTTTGTATTAACCAGTATGTATGATTTAGGGAATAGATCAATGGATGTTTGTGAATGACTTCTGCTGGGGCTTCTATGATGGGGGAGAGTGGCACACCAGGGGGCATAGTGGCATATTGGGGGGCACAGTGGGTTATCTGGAGATATATGCATAACTGGGGGCACAGTGTCATATCAATGGTTGGAGTGGCATATCATGGGCACAGTGGCATATAAGGGTCTACAAGGCACACCAGGGGGTTATGGAGCACTCCAGGGGGGACAGCACAGTGGCATATGTGGAGATATAAGGCATAACTGGAGGCACAGTGGCATATTAGGGGTTGGAGTGGCATATAAGTGTCTATAAGGCATAACTGGGGGCACAGTGGCGTATCAGGTGTTGGAGTGGCATATCAGGGGGTACATGGCATATCATGGGCACAGTGGCATATCTGGGGGTATAAGGCAAATCTAGGGGGCAGAGTGCCATATAGGGGGATATAAGGCATATCTGGGGTAGAAAGTGGCATATAGGAAAATATAAGGCATATCTGGGAGGCAGAGTGGCTGGGGTCAGATATGCATAACTGGGGGGCAGGTTGGCAAATAAGAAAAATAAAAACAAGAAATAATTTTTTCTCAATTATACTTTTTATTAAATATGAAAACATAGTTTCCTTATCAATTAATATTTACTAGTAAAACTTTTTTTAGGTATTAAAACCTAGTTTGAGCGGGCGGGATAGGACACATATGTTGCGGGAGCGGGCGGGAGTGGACAAACAATCAGCGGGAGCGGGAGGGATTGGGGCAAAAATCAGCGGAGCGGGATTAAAAAGCAGTCACCGCAGGGCTCTCCAACCGGTTCCATTAATAACCGAGCACGCTCGAATCCGCTACTGCTTTCCTTTCTTAAATTAGTTTTCTGATTGTTTATTATTACTTTTATTTTGTTATAAAAGATAATCTGTATAATGCTCAGTTTACAGCACACCGGGGCTTTCATATCCTTTATTTTTCTTTTAAAAAATCAGCTAATTTGCTGCCTTTATCCTAGGGGGGGTTTTTTGTTTGTTTGTTTTTGTCCTTAAACATTGCCAATAGCTCCAAGATCTGCCACAGTTACATTAAATGAAAAGATAACGGTGTAACGGTGAATTTCCAGGCTACGTGAATAGCTTTACTGACAGGTTAGCGTGCGGTTTATTTCTATGGGTCTTGAATAAAGGTTTTGTTAAATGTTAACCCGAGTGGTCATGGTGACCACCTGTACGCTCGCTGAAGGACGCCGCGTGTGCGTGATCTGATGTAGGTGACTACACGCTGGCTCAGACCTAACTAACCGATTACAGATAGCAAACTAGCTATGTTTAAATCCCAGGGACAATCAAGTGTTAAATCTGAGCACAAGAAGAATGACGAGCAGCGTCTTATTGAAATGTCACTGTATATTCCGGCTAACGTGGCATTCTCGTTTGCCGGTAATTAGATTTCATGTTAATTTTACACTAGGAAGCTCCGTGCCATTTTCCAAAGCTCCCTAAACTTTTCTACCTCCCGTGGCATTTATCAGAAGGAATGTTAATGGCTGTTCTTGCTCAAACAATTAATATCCAGTCGGCAAACCAAATGTTTGCTAGCCTGTTCATGGGCTTGAAATATCAGCCTTGCTCCCTTCGCTGCTAAAGACACATCGGTTTCACGGCAGTAATGACCTTCTCGTCCCGTCCCGTCGCATGTCTGCAATATTAATGCCGTCATTTGACTTCTGTAATATAACAAACTCGCTGACTGCTTTATTGTGTTTGGAAATCGTACACCTTTTCTTTTGTGACCTTGATTATGTTTGACATTTCTTTTAATGCGTGAACAAGAGTCCTATAATTGACACCACGGTGATCCGCCGGCCGTGCCTCCGGCCGTACTGCGCTTCCAGCGGTTTTGCCCATTTTTTGAAGGATGCCATTTTTGAAAGCAGCTTGGGAATTTTTCCTTCCAAGCGTGTTCTACAACCATACATGGGGATTCTTCCTTAACAGACAGACTACAATCTGAAAGTATGACGTCTGCTCGGTAGATATTGTGAATCAGAATGTATTTATGTCACAATGGTCTAAATGGAAAATACCTTCTATTAATTTTCTTCGATGAAGCGCTGCTGGCATAGAGACATGTTATAGCCAGAGGACACGTCATAAACGGGTGACGAGACATGCATTTTATTCTTTTTTTGGTTTTAGGGCCCTTAAATAATCTGTTTTTACAAAAGCGATCCTAAGCAGGAATAAAGAATGGGAGTTATGCGCTTTATATTAAGAATACAACAACTAAATGGGTAAATGATTCTTACTCAATAGCTGCCGACAGCCCTGACTGCCAAGAAAGTCCCAATAACTAGGTTGCTTTTCTGGCTGGTGCACGTATTCCTTAAATGTACAGCACTGGTGATTCTGTGGGCAGACGAGCATGTAAAGTCACGTGTTCCTGTGTGTGTGTTTGTAAAGTCACGTGTTCCTGTGTGTGTGTTTGTAAAGTCACGTGTTCCTGTGTGTATAAAGTCACATGTTCCTACGTGTCCCGGGAGAAGATGTGAATGTTGGGAAGTGTGATATATCCGAGTGATTTAAATTCCCCATCCCTATTAATGAAACCATTTAGTTTGTTGATGGCCATTGGCCCAGGACGTAGGAGAAAGTAACTAACACCAGGACGGGGAATCGATAAGATGGGCTCGTTTTAGCAGATATTTCACTCTCTTTAGTTCTGCTTTTCAAACACAATATCTAAAACCATTACACTGACAGAAAAGAACCAACTACTGGCTATTGGTAGTTTTAATAACTGGAGTTGTGCTGAACGCTGTGCTGGTGGCTCGTCTGGGAGCATCTTCATCCCTCGAGACCGGTGATGGCGAGCACTTCTGGGGCTGAGTGCCCAATTTTTGGTATGAAACCAATTTGCAGACCTCAATTGTGTTGGGAAATAAATGCAACAATTTAAAGAATAATCTGCATCAGTTTAACCCTTCTTTTCTCGTATCTTAAGGAAGGAAAGGGCAGTGGAAGCCAGTCACCCTCCTGTTTAATCTAAATATATCTAGATTAAACCGGATGGGTACAAACGCGTCTTAAGCCCTGTGGTGGGAGTGCAAGGTCTGTTTTAGTGCTCCATCGCGGTGCGCATGCGCCTTCGGTGCTGAGTGCCGGGGTATGACATCATAACCCGGAGCAGTAAAACCGAGGTCTGTATGAGCATTTAAAGAGAATTTACCGGCTATTTGGCAACCTGGCTATGTGGCACAGCAGTGTCCCTGGCATGCCCATTGTGGCATGCGTGCCATAGGCTTACCATTGCTGCTGTGGGTTATAAGTTTGTGGGCGGCGCACTCTTTACCCGATACATCGGTTGGTCTTAGTCTGTCAGTTCTGGTTTTGTCACAACCTTTAAGAGTATTGTAAAATCTCTACGCCATAAATAAATAATGAGGTCATCTGTAGGGTGTGTGTGTGTATTCACATTAACATAAATAAAATAATCTGCGGCTGGTCATGTGGCACTAGGCAAAGCTAATGTGGGCTACCCTGGAAGACTAACTTTTTGACTCTTACTAAAAATTCTGTTTCTCTTCCCCAGTATTTTATAGTTTCACACAGAATCTGCGGCACCGTTTTAGGCAGGCATGGAAAAATAATGTTAGTAGTTTATTTTTCTTATTTATCAAAATACCAAGTGAGTGAACAGAAGAAAAATCTACATCAAATCGATATTTGGTGTGATCGCCCTTTGCTTTAAAACAGAATCTATTCTAGGTCCACTTATACAAATGAATATGTAGGTTGAAACGTAATTCTTAACAGAAACCGGTGTGTAGGAGGAATAAAACTGGGCGAGGAGCAGCCAAACCCACCAAGAAGGTGAGATTACTGAAGATGTTTAATGTCAAAACTGATGAACTGTGGCAAGACTGAGCAGTAAGACACGGGGTAGTTATACTGCATCGGCAAGGTCTCTCCCAGGCTGACGGCTCTTTTGAAGAAGCACAGAGACAGAGTGGTCGGCCAAACCCCGTGCAGCAGATAAGACAAGTCATGCTTACTTCCCTTCGCAATCGGAAGGTGTCCAGCAGTGCCATTGGCTCAGCGTTGGCCGAAAGCGGTGGGATCCTGGTACACCTTCCAAAGAAGTCCGGCCTGATGTGGGAAGCGATACCAAGCGACTCAACTATTCACGAAAACACGAAGTGGGTGCAGAAAAATGGCAGCGGGTGCTCAGAACTGAGTCAAAATTAGATATATCTGGCTTTAGCAGAAAGCAGTTTGTTCGCCGAAGGGTCGGAGAGCGGTAGGAATAAGTGTTTGCAGGCAACAGTGAAGCATGGCGGAGGTTCCTTGCCAGATTGGGGCTGCGTTTCTGTAAATGTACTTGGAGATTTGGTCAGAATGGATGGTCTCACCAATGCAGAGAAGTAAAGGCAGATAATTATCCATCTTTCAAAACAATCAGGGAGGCATCCGACTGGCCCTTTAAATCCCTCTTCCGAGGATTCATCTTCCGATTACACAAAATTCTATCGGCTCTGCCTTGGTGAATCCTAATTACCCTGCGTGACTCCAGAAGCTAAATTAATTGCGCCAGCAAGCAAAGATTGCTACTGATGATCAGTATTTGGGTTTGAAGCTTAATGTTTCCACCAGAAGAAAGTAAAATGATGTATAGCTACACAAAGTTTATCACGTCGAATTAACACCAGATAAAATCCCTATACCTTGTTCTTAACAGTCAAATATTCAACATCGCTTCACATATTTATTAGAACTACATGAAACTTGCAGGTTTGGCAAACATGATGCCCTTATTGGCATTAGATTATACAGTTTATGCCTGAAAGGGAACCTAGGTAGTCTCAAAAGCTGGCAATCTAATGCGATTCCATTACCCAGTAAAGGTATCGCCTCTTTTCTTTTTCTGTGGCTAACATGGTACACGCCTGTACATCTAATACACACGAAGCCCCAGCTCTCCCACACGCAACACCCAGGCAAACCCCAGACTACAATAATGCGATGGGGGCCCCATGTTTGTGCAATGGCTTCTTAAGCCGATGCAAGGAAATCGGGTCGCCCTGTCCACGGTCTGCGACAAATGAAGAAGGCATACACATTTTGGACTTTTGCAAAATATAAGAGAAAATCCGTACTTTAGCCAAAAATGGACGTATTGCGATGTCTTTTTGGAATCGCGGGAAAAAGTCTGTTGAAATGATTTAGGAGGCAGTAAAGGGAACATCTAATAAAAAAAGTGTGATTTAGAGGTGATGTTGGGAATGCGGCGATGACCTAGAAAGCCCAAATGTAAATCCAAAGACATTCATTTACATTTCATTTTCTGTTGCATAGTTTCACAGCCTAGAAGTTTGCGGTGTTTGCATTTAGTGTATTTAGGCAGCCAAATGCTTCATGCTGTGTTGGTTACTCTTGACGTATTGGTTTGCGTTGAATGCCTGGTGGAGCCAGCTCTGCCGGGTCTTCTCGGCACCAAACCTCCCACTCATTTCCAGTCAGGATGTGAGTAACCTGGGGGGGTTACAGATTAAAAGATTAGAACCAACGGCTTTCTTCAGTAGTGTCTGCCTCAAAATTCACTGGTTGGCAGCAGGTAACACTTCTGTGTGTCCCAAGACTAGAGTTAATTTGATTAGGACGCCATCCATCCGGACTCTACTTATAGAAAGGCTGCACTATAACGGAACTGGTATTTGGAAGCCGCGTCTCCATGCGTGTTGCAGACGTGTTGATGGTGGAGAAGCTGGAGGAGATACCCATACCTCCACTGATCTACGTCCCATCCTTGCATGGTTCTTCAGCACAGGCAATGCAGACTTTTAATGGAGTCGAGGAGGAAAGATCTGTGCCTTTTAGGAGATGGCATAACAGCGTTGCACTATGCCCCATGGTGCCGTAGGTTAAAATGGGGGTATTTAAGGATTTTCCCATTGGCTTCCTTTCAGACCCACCTTACTTGGAGTGCTATATCTTATATTCAGTTTATTTGGTGGATGATAGATTTGATGTTGTCTGCTTGCCCAAAGCCGTGAGAAACACTACGAATCCAGCCGCTTCCCCGAGAGCAGCCTGTTCCAAATGCCTCGCTGACAAAGCAGTAAGCAAATGTGTTTATTCTCCATTGAAAAAGTTGAAGGGAGATTGAGATAATGTTTAAATCCCTTCGTTGAGTTGTTGATATTCACTTTCAGTATTGATAGAGCAGCGTAAAGGTTGAATTTCTCTAACTAGAATGTTATTATAAGTAACAGTAGTTGCGGTTGTGAACAATCGTCCAGAAAACCTGGTTTGAAGGCCTCAGACGTATAGACCGTTGGGGTGACTGTATGGATCTATGGTCCCGTTTCTTGTCCTTGGAATACTGTGAGGGATCCATGAATCACGGACAGCCGGTTTGCTCAGTCGCTGCCCGGTGGTGGGGGGGCGGGTGGGAATTATTACTAGGCTGTGCCGTGTTTGTAGGAGTAGAAATCAGACAAGTTTAGCAGGTTGATGAAATCCCTAACCTGCTTATTTTATCAGATATTAGTTATGACTCATTACACGTGTAGGTTTACATCGTTAAAGGTCATTAGTCCTCGCCGACAGGGTTATAATTTGGCTCCATTCACTGATCTGTTGTTGGCCCGTGTGAGTGGACTTGCTTGTTTAACTCGCTGGCCTTATTTAACTCGTTAGTGAGGTGCATCAGAGCTGCATGTAGAGCATCCCAAGCTCCAGGTCAATTCTTGAGCACTATACATGGTCGCTGTGGGAAGGGAGGCCTGTCCTTGCTCTGTTGTGGTTCCTAAACCACGGCCCATATCAGTTATTTATTTAGTTGTGGTCACAGATGTGGCATAATGGTAAAGTTGAAGAGACGACACAACTGGAGCGAGGTGTACGTAGACATTTACTGATACTATGTGCCAGATTCCCAGTCTTGGCTTCCCATTTGCCTCCGGAGTCAGCGTGACACGGAAGCTGGAGCGGGACACCCGGCCGCCGGGGATACCTGAACCTTTACAAAATACCAGTCGGAAGATATGCCTTAGTGACAAAAGTCTAGAAGATGAAGACCTGGATGACTTTACGTGTATATTTATAACCGTTTTGGAGTAATAGTTATGGTTGGGATCGATGCCTTGTCTTCAGAAAAAAACAGATGACATATTTTAAGGCGTTTTTAGTGGATCTTTAAGGAAGCTCGTTTTATTTTTCAAAGTGTGCAGAGGGTCGCTTTCAGCACTAAAAATCTTATCACTCGCACTTAACCTGCTATGCGCTCAGAGAGCACATAAATCCACTGCTGATTGAGAGAATGTAGCGGTCTCGGTAAGAGCATGTTGTTGTTTTTTTTTTGTTTTTTTTTTAATAGGTACAATTAAAAATCGCAACAAATAAGAAAACTCAATTGCATGCTGGATTTCAGGGGCTTTAGCCCAGTGCTGGAAGTTCTAAGCGGCGGTGGGAATGCAGATGAGAGGCTCGTGTTCAGTAGCAGTATTTCTGAGTGTTGGTGGTTAATATATCGCCTGTAATTATTTGCCGCCTCTCTCTCCGTGTGCTGGTGATGCAGGCGGCTGCGGCTCTCTAGTAAATGATGCCGGCGGCTCCGGGTCTCAGGACTGCCCCGCTCTGGGTTTGCTTCGTTTAGATAACACTTAGTGCTTCCAGACATGTATACATCTGGTATCCAGCAGCCTTAATTACTCTCAGTACTTAAAAGCCGAGAAGTTGGGGAATAGAAAACTATTACAACTGTGCATCGCTTGTCTGAACATCTGCTCTTAATGTTTTGTGCCGGGAAGCATATAAGGACACTCTACTCTATATTGAGAGAGAAGCTTTTCTGCAGAGTTATGATATACACAACTGTAAGAATTAATTTTTTCTCCTTTAAAGTTCTTAAATCCTGTTAGACTGTACTTGTATTAAACTGAATACATAGTAAAAAACGCTCTTTGCTTCCCAAAGGCCGGCTGGAAAGAAAACCATGCAACCTTTATGAATGAACTGAAGAATCTGCAGGCAACTGGACTTACGACGCTCGGTCAGGCGCTGAGGTCGTCATTCGATTTGCTCAATTTGAATAGATTGGTGTCTGGAATAGACAATTACGGACAGGTATGTAGCGTGGACCGCGGATCAGAGCCTCTCCGTATGCTGTATAGACATCTGTTACAAGGTAGTGAAGACCATAAAACGTGTATGTATGATATGGGGTCTCACAGCCGATCACCAGAGCTCTGGGGCGTTTTTTTAATGCGGTTTTTCCATGTTTGGGTTGGTTGCATTGGAAATCAATTTTTTTGTTAAGTGATTAATGTTTTCAGATTACATTTTTAAATTTAATTTTCTATTTCACAGGGAAGAAATCCTTTCTTTTTGGAGCCCTCCATTTTAATCACCATCACAGACGGGAACAAGCTTACAGTTTCGTCGGGAGTCCAGGAAGAGGTTAGTTGTTTGGGTTGTGTATGTCGGAGATCTGTAGTGTAAATGTGATTGTATCGTGGCTTTTAGTGAATAAGCCAATGTCGGTATTTCAATCTCCTATGCGTTTCCTTTCCAGCTTCATCTTCCTTTGCATTCTCCCTTGCCTGGAAGTGAACTCACCAAAGAGCCGTTCCGGTGGGATCAGCGGCTGTTTGCCCTCGTGCTTCGTCTCCCAGGAGCTTCATCCGTGGAACCTGAGCAACTGGGGAGCGTCCCCTCCGATGAGTCCGCCGTCACGCAGATGTGTGAGGTTACGGGAGGTATGGCGAAAACCACTTTAATGATGATTCAATGCAATGTTTAAGTGAAGGTAATCATGTAAAAACATGACAGTCCCCTTCAGCTGAGACAAATCCACACGTATCTGACCCACAGCCGCCGGCATCAGATATTCTCTTCCCAGAACCGTCTATTTGTATTTTTATTGGTTTTCTCTGGTTCTGTTGCTCTCCTGTAGGCCGTTCGTACTGCGTAAGGACCCAGCGGATGTTGAACCAGTGTTTAGAGTCTCTGGTGCAGAAGGTTCAAAGTGGGGTCGTGATAAATTTTGAGAAAACGGGCCCTGACCCTGCACCCAGCGGAGAAGGTAAATAAGTTCCGTATTCTGCCTGTCGTATTTTTCTTTTAGTTGCTTTAGAGAATTTCTGGGCAGAGATGGCTGTGCCTCGGTATGGCTAAATGCTGTCTCTCCTGGAACAGTATGTAATGATGTTTTGTTTAAAGTACTGAACAGTGGCCATATTGTCTTCTCCGCTTTCCCTTGTAAAAACTCTGATGACTAAGATATTTAACGTATTGAAGGACCCATAGGAGGATTATAGTGGGTACGACGGCTCACAGGATAGTGCAGATGCACAATCTATTCTTACTGAGCCCCGCTGGCTTTATAGAATCATAGCACTTGATTTAGCTGTCTACCTAATGTCGTGATTAGTAAAAGGTTATGTTCTCAAACAAAAAATCTCTCAACGAACAAAGGTTCTAAAAAATTACACTAACCCTATTTTTTTTTTACCCCTACAGATGGAGTCACAGATTCGGTCAGACCCATTAATTTGTTTGCTCCACAAGCATGGCATAGCTGCCATAAACTTATCTATGTGCGACCCAATCCAAAAACCGGCGTTCCTGTGGGACACTGGCCAATTCCCGAATCCTTTTGGCCTGATCCGAACTCTCCTACGCTGGTAAGCACCCGTTCACACCATGCTATTGTCTGAGCTCTTAACTTTCAGAGTGGGCTCAGCCTGACGAGGGTCCTGTGTCATATAATGGGGGCATTTACCCTTCTGCCAGGGCAAGTGAGGGTCCATTGATTTGCACCGAAATAATGCATTTTTTTTTTTTTTGCTTCTCTCTCGCAGCCGCCTCGCACGGCACACCCTGTGCTGAGGTTCTCTTGTGCGGAGTGTGAACCTATGGTCATTGACAAACTCCCATTCGACAAATACGAGCTTGAGCCGTCTCCGTTAACGCAGTACATTCTAGAGAGGAAATCTCCCCACACCTGCTGGCAGGTACGTAATGCGATGCCCGTGTTATATAAATATATGGTGTTGGCCTCCACAAGACTCGCAATGTCTTTTTTTTTTTTGTGTGTTCAATCCTTAGAATGCGTAAAAATTGGTAATAAATACTTTTTTCGGCTTTCCAGGTGTTTGTGAGCAACAGCGGAAAGTACAGTGAAATTGGGCAGCCGTTTGGGTATCTGAAAGCAAGCACCACTCTCACCTGCGTGAACCTTTTCGTCATGCCATACAACTACCCGGTACTGCTTCCGTTACTTGGTGAGTTACATGTTCTAGAACGGAGCTGCGTTCGTCTAAACAGCATCAC
>VKOC01004938.1:0-13217 GCA_009364415.1 Spea multiplicata
AATTAACCTATCCATGTCTACTAATATTACCCGAACACAATCTAAATACAGTTGTGGTGTCTTTAAAGCAAACAAAACTCCAGCTACTTGGCCCTTCCACCACTGATCTTCCATTGATACAGTCTTACCTGGGAGGCCAAAGATATCTCATTGATTTGATGACCTTCTTAGAGCTTTAAATTTGGATTTTAACAATGTTAAAATTATACTTGCATGCTTGAGGTTCACACCTCCCAACATGACCTTTCAGCCACCAGCATATATCACCTGCTGTCCTTATGGGACACTCATCAGGACAGGTTGTGCACATCTATCATTTCAAAGTTGGCCTTTAGAGTCCTAAGACAGGACATGACATTAGGATGCGTTGGCACCGGCACAACTGATTGTCAGGGTCTCTTTTTTTGGCAGATAAAAATGACTTTAGAGAAAGCTGCATCCACAGGAGTCTATTATGAAAACTTTCAATGTTCCGTGCATAAAAGACATTATGGTTGCTAGAGTCCATCAGCAACAAAGGTCAGGCTTTAGCAACTGTGTCACTATATTCTTTCGTCAGGACTTCAGATATTGGCTGCAATGTTTAAAAATTCCCAGCTCTATGCTTAAAAGACACTATATGTGGTAAATACTAAATTCATTGGATGAACTTTAACCTAATTAGTATTATTGTATATATCTAATCAACACGAGGACCAATTATAGACATAGAACTGTATTTCTGGAAAAACTGGTTCACCAATAAAACCATAAACCACATCAACTGCTAGGAATTATAATAAGTATTAATAAAAATCATTATTGTACTGTAAAACCACAGGTTTCTAGGTTCTGTAACATGATATCTGCAATAAATACACAAACAGCAGTCTTGGGGACATGCTAGATCCACTAGCAACATAATGTAAGAAACAATGTTTTGCTTCTGTATGCACCATTTTTGTGCATCTTATAGTAGTTTTTATTGTTCTACATAATAAGTGTGCCCAGACCCCAACAGGTACTGTAGATCTCTTTTTTATTTCCCTCTCTCCTTTTGTCAGAAGCTGTGTTTTACCCAGCTGTCAGCGTAATCATACGATAAACCAATATAAAACTCACTGGGATTATAGAGACACGTTTAATGCTTGTCTACAAATGTTTTGTTCTTTTAAATGCCTTATAATTCACAGCTCATTATTGTGATTGTTCTAGAGATGGATAAAACATTTGTTACCCATCAACCTCACCCTCTATTTTCCTGCTCAATCAGCAGCTGGAGATCTAGATTGTCTAATTCTCCATGAATGAGTCTAGACATGTTTGGGAAATGCTGATACCCCCTTCAAAAATGCTTTCAGGTTGATAATACATCGGTGGTTCGCCTGTGAGAGCATTACAAGCATCGCCTTATCGACAGAGACTCCCTACATTTTGTACAAATTAATGATTTTACAAAAATTACTTCACACGAATTCGGACCCTCTCATAAAAGCAAAACATTATTACATTACATCTAAATCTCTGACCCTCTAGGACTAGAATATAATGGATATAGCTGTACACAGTTTATACCCATACACATATCATTTATGAAACCAGTCCATTTGACTTGCCTATACACTGAGCATTAACTGCAATACGAGCTCACGGTTATGTCATTTATGTAACGGTGCAGTTGTTAAATTCCAGGAGCTGTGTTTCATATTTACAATATACAGATCTTGGTCGCAGATTATCTGAGGAGGCAGACATAACAGTGGAAGGTACAGCGGTCACGCAGAGGAATGCTGCCGACCTCCACCCGAAACGAGTGTTTTGAAGTTTTTCATAGAGTAGCTGGCATGCAGCCTAGAACTGGCTTGGATTCAGTTCAAACCAAAAACCTTCTCTGGGTTACATTTTTCCTTGTTATTTTCTTCTAAAAGTTTGAGAGGCATAAAAGGGTTTGTGGCTTTGCTTGTTAAAATGCTAGAATTCACACAACCACTGGAACCTGGCACAGACTACTAAAACCCAAAAGGATCAGTTCGGCAATCTGTAATGGTGCATAAACAGCAGCTAAACTACAACAGGCAAGAAAGTCCTTTAAAATCTGAATTAGATGCATTAACTTTGTCTGAACTTGCCACCTAGTACTTGTTAATTTATATCCATCCGTCTTTCAGTCATAAAACACCCGCTGATGTCTCAGTCATTGGCTAAAAATGTAAAACCAACGTATCCTCAAACACCCGTGCACAGTGTTGAAAAGTCTACCATATACAGCGCCCAAAGCTATGGTTTATAGCCAGTGGAGTATTCTGACCTAGGCTGACTAGGTCTAGGGAGACAACTGCAGGGGGTAACAGCACCTATGCCGCGTAACAACGAGCCAATGGCCCTATTGGACAGACTCCCTGTTCGATGGGCTTAATAGAAGGGAGATTACTGATCTATGTAACCAGTCCTTTAATACATAGTCACCAGGCGTTACACGTTATATCCAGATGCCCAGCACTAAAGACAGCAGCGCGGAGGAGGCATCTGCTGGTGCTTCCCTAGGTTAGGCCTAGGGCAGTGCTAAATATGTATACACCACTGGTTATGGCTAATATGATCAAAAACACTAGTATAGTACTTACTATACCATCTCTATGTAGGTATTATGTAGTATATTTAAACCTTATGGCAGCTACATGTTACTCTTACCGCCCTCTGTGGCCAAATGAGGAAGTGCAGCATGAAAAAGCAGCTGAAATAAAAGCTCCCTATATAATGGTGAATTCTGCACTCGTATAGCTATACCGAGGTTATATCTTTAGATGTTTCAGTATTTATTTTTTGTATTACTTTTGAAAGTAAATAAGGAACTAGATATCATTTGGTAAATATAGTATATTTCAAATATAGCATTCTTTAAATTATCTAAATAAGGAAAATATCATTTGGTTGTATTGGTTAATTCTGGCATTTTGATACATTTTCATTTACATAACACTCAAGAAATAAAAAAGGGAAGCAAAAAAATCAATTTTCTAGATCAATGCCTGAGCCAGAATTTATTGCGCAAAAGTAAATGTCTTTAAGATCAGGATACAAAAAAGTAGCAAATAACATGAAGACTGAGATTAACATTTTGACAAGCAGGTTGCAATTGAGTTTAAACCCCGTTCTTAAATCGGCTGTATTTATATAAGCTGGTGTCACAGAAAATTACTAGTCATTTTTGTCAATTGATTAAAACTGCAATTTTAGTAAATATGTAAAGCAGTGTTTAGATTTATTTCTGTTCCAGTTAACTACCATGGCAATTTATTCAATTTCATCACCCAAAAATCTCTTGTTCTGTATCAAACTCTTTTTTAAATAACTACAGTCAAGGAACCAACTGTTACTCCATCTGCTATCTAATGGATACAACGATCCAATGTTCTATGCCCTCGTGGTGGCTGGTAGCTTAATTAAAAGTACAGTAATTACCAGTATGTTTTAGATTTATTATAAGCTTTACTTTACAGAGAGAGAGAGGTAAATAAATGGAACATCGTCCCATCGGAAGTGGTAGAGGCTTAGACAGCGTAGAAATGTAAATGTAGATATTCTGAATCTAATACCAGACCAAGGACTGATTAAGGTGAGAGTCTTTGCATCAGGAAAAGTGGCCAGACTAGACGGGGCGAATTGTTATATGTTATATCCTCACTTACTAAAAAGAAACAAAAGGTTTGTTCCCCATAAACAGTTTGTATCAAAAGCTTACAGGCCCCCGAACATTGCTTGTGAAGCAGATAACCCTTTAAATACGTGCACTGAAGTGGCTAGAATATATCCAGCGGAACGCATAAAGAGTGAGTCTTTACATAAAGTATATGTTTTATGCAGCATTGGCTTTTTTGTTAAATTAGGTTTTTTTTATTGGCTGCCTTTCACCTGCCAAGTTGCACCATAGGGTCTAACCGCTTAATGGCAAAGCCCGTACATGCACAGGCTCAAAATGCATCGTTTTCAATGGGTTTAGGGACTGCCCATAAGACACTCAAATGTAACGAATGTTGATGGGGTATTTTTGCCCAACTATAGTGTACTGCTCTGTTTTGTGTCTAAACGGAGAGAGACCGGCAGAGGCAAGAAACATGCGACTCGTGTTAAACACAGATGCAGAAACAGATGTTTGGGGCCCTGAACACATCTATCATTCCAACATACGAAATGTATTAAGCCACTTTTATTACATAACATATTGTATGGCGCATCCTTGATAGTGCTACTGTACATTTCTCTTCAGACTCAACTTTCATGCTTTTTTGTCATTGGCTAAAATTATAAGGGGAGTATTATATATATATATATATATATATATATATAAATACTCCCCTTAGTCCCTAGCTGTTTGTTCCCTGAGGGGGGGTGAGTATTTGCAGCATGGTGGGGGTTCTTTGCAAGTTTGGGGCTGCATTTCTGTAAATGGAGTTGGGGATTTGGTCAGAATTAATGGTTTCCTCAATGCAATTAAGAAGTCATTTTTATTAAGAAGTATCTTCATTTTGGCCCCCACAGAGAGTCTGTCTGGGATTACATGAAGACAGAGAAGTAACTGAGACGCCTAAATCCACAGAACGACTGTGTTAGTTCTCAAAGATGTTTGGAACACCCAGCCTGCTGGGTTCCTTAAAGTACTGAGTGCGAGTATACAGAAGAACTGATGCTTTTTTGAAGGCAAAGGATGATCGCACCAAATATTGATTTAATTTAGATTTTTCTAAATACCATTAACACATTTTTGATTGCATTCTTACTTTCTACACCTGCCTAAATCTTTTTCAAAGTACGGTATATATATTACATTAAAATCATCAACAAATTTGTAGCATCATTATTGTTTAAATGCAAGGTTTTTATGCTCGGAGGCTGGAGTGATAAAATCCCCCTCTATGCAGTTAACTTTTTTTCTAGTCTTTTCTAGTTTTTTTTTTAGTCTACAATATATGAGAACGATGGTTATTAGTAATTATACTGCTTTGATGTTTTTGACCTTTAGCCAGTTTGTGGAGATGCTCTCAGTTTATTTATTAAAATGCCTACAGGTATAACTTGTATTTTGGCTTCCTCCTTCTGTAGAGTATCAGAATGGTCGGCCATGAACATATTGTTCTAATAAGTCCAACCAGAACCGGGGTGGATTAAAATAGTCTGTGAGGCTAACATGAATAGGAACAAAAGGTTTACATTATTTAACATCATTACAGAGGGGACTAAGGTAACATTACCAGCATTTGGTTGTTGTGTTACTCAAAGCAATAGACAAGATTAATGAGAATTGTAGTCTGAAAATTCAATTTCATCTGTATTATATTTGTCTATTTTTCTCCTATATGGAGAAAATTAGTTTAACCAACATAAAGTAAATTGTTACATAAAAGATGTCGGAAAAATACCATGTAATTATTTTCAAACGATGCATTCTCACACAATTAGAAAAAACGATACTGTTATAATATCGTAACACAGCACCCTTTGCTGAGCGAGCCCATATATAATTCACGATCAATGATGAGGATATCACAGACAGGTAGGATTTTGAAGCACAGGATTCTTTATGAGAAATCATAATTCTATTAATATGAACCATACCCGTTACCTTTCTGTATAACCCAAAATTGTTTGACACAGGCATATGTTTCTCGGGGCATCTATTGTCAATGTCAAGTGTCGCAGCAGAGTCATTTAAATTCTGGATTTAGTTCAATGTATTCATATGAGAAAAATAACGAACCAATCCCTTAAAAGCAATTGTAATAAATGGAAATTAGGGAAACTATTGATGATTGATATATCGTTAAAACAATACAGTGAGACAATTTACAAATGACACAAGCGTTTAATGGGCTATCATTGGATATGGGATATAAGGTTTTCGGTACACGAAGCAGCCAATTACGGTCAGGAAAGCACTGGCATTGAAATGGGGCATGTGGGGGTCTCAGACCCAGGGGAACTCTTGTGGGAGTGGGCGCTAGGCACAGGGCCGGGGGTCCAGGGTAAGAGAGCAAATGTATAGAGACGATTCTATTGAATACCTCTATGTATTTGCATGGAAAAAATAATCACACGTATAAGGGAATACCCAGCTATCATATGCCTTCAAATACATGCGATGG
The DNA here is from genome assembly GCA_009364415.1 of Spea multiplicata. Taxonomy (NCBI): domain Eukaryota; kingdom Metazoa; phylum Chordata; class Amphibia; order Anura; family Pelobatidae; genus Spea; species Spea multiplicata. The sequence goes on from VKOC01004938.1 coordinate 6,120, forward strand.
ATGGAGCGTGCCTCGAAGAACATTTGACATTTGAAAGCAATTGGGACATAAATCTATAACAAAAATATAGAGAATAATCCGATCTGAAGACATTACATGTCTTGGATTACATTTTACTTTGTTATAATTCAGTGTTTATGACTGTTGAGTTATGGAAAATGGCCCAACGTGCATTGATCCTACACATATAAATGACCCACTATACATTTAAACCTTCCAACTAGGCAAGCATTTTGGCATTAAGCGTCCATTTTAATATTTTTAATAGCAGTGTTATTTACAACAGTCAACTATACAATAAAATTAAAATAGCGTTTCAGCACAAGAAAAGAAAAGTAGTAGACTTTCACATTACAATATGTCTAAAATGTAGCCAAATATATAGCTGCGGGAATATTTGTGCAGAAGGGAAGATGTGAATCGGCTAAAATCATCTACAAAGGCATATAGCAAAAAATAATTGAACAGTCAGAAGGACGTCTTCTACTTGTAACCTGTCATATGGTTACTCAGCATGACGTTCTGCAATATTTTGGATGTTCCGCGGTTCTGGCTGTTGTTGGAGAGTAAATGGCGCATGTGACATAAAGCACCGATATAACCTAATTTTCACCGGTCAGATGGAACAGCGAATGAAGGATGAGATGTGTTCGGTCCATCCACAGAAAGTAAATCATTTTGGTGCGGTGCAGAGGACTAATGTGTTTTTTTATTTTTAAGATGAAAGTCTGAGTAAAGTGAAAATATTCAGAAGCTACCTAAAGCAAAGGTTTTACCAACTCTTGTGAAAAATGATTGAAATAGTAAAAATACTAAATAAAATAAAAAGATTTAGTGGCATCACGTGAACTACACAAAGCATACATTTGGAGTGCGTTTGTTTTTAGTGAAAATAATTTATTAAAACCATAATATATAAGTATAATTATATTACTATATCATATGAATTAATCATATTAATATTACACCATTTATACAGATCAACAGTATATTATACAAATAAAAATAAATAAAACTTTTTTTTTTTTAGTCCCCCCCAAAATGTGTCTTCTCTGCCGTGATTGGCAGTATTGCCAATACTGCCGTGATTGGCAGTATTTTATGGAGATAGGTTATAAGCAATGTTTTAATTGGTTGTTACACCAAGATGCTGTTCTCTTTTGTTTAGTGAACAAAAAGCCTGATGGGCTTTGATTGTTAAGGCGATACCGTGGGGTCCAGCTTGCACTTAGACCCACATTTAAGTCCACTCTATTATTTCTTCAATTACTCTATACAGTGCAGTAGTATATCAACTGCCCAACATGTTGAATGGATACCCTTGGTACCCCTGGCTGAACACAGCCCGGTTATAAGGTTTAATAACCAGTGAAATTTCCTAGAGTATATTTGTTTGCTATAGAACAAAACTACAATATGATAATACAAATTATTTATTGATTTATGTAGCGCCATCATATTCCACAGCGCTGTACAAATGCACAGTGATCACCAATCACATGGCGTATTCATGACAACATGCCTTAGAAAAAAATGTACTTACCAAAAATATTCGTTCCAGTTGGTCTTGAATATCTTTCATTCCTGGAAATGCTGCAACTCCTTGGATCATCTCTACAAATATGCACCCCACACCCCTGCCAAAGAAAACACAAAGTAGTGTTACACATTACTTATGGCTTATATACTAATCGGCATACCCCACATTCATCAAACCCAGACCAATACTAATTCCATCAGGCTAGTGCAGTTTAATATCACTTATAATCTATATCATCATCATGATGTCACCGATAACCCATAACATTTAGTGGTCCGGCAAAGGTACACAAAGAGGAGCCTCACAATAAAATGTAAATATATTTTTAAAATGTAATTATGAAACTTCTACAAATGACAAAAAAACATGTACATTTTTACATTTTGTTTGTATCTCAAAAAGATTTTTAGGCTAGCATTTGGCATTCAATCTCCCAAAGAGTTTGCTACAGCTGCGCTACAGAATATAGAACGGCCCCGCTGACAAGCTCATAATCCAGAGAGTTTGTTCTGGATTTAAGTATCACAAACAGAAGCGAGCCATTACATCTCCCTAAAAGCAAGCAGACCTGGCGTACAGAACACGGCAAAGGCATTCACAAGCCCCCTTTCTCAGTTGGAAACCTTGGCACAAATCCACGGTATCAGGACACCAATATATTACAATATTATCGGTTCTGACGCACCGGCCTGTTCTAGTTTAGAAAGGCAGGTTCTCAGGGGTGACAGCCCCCCTGCCACATAATGAGGGGCAGATCGCCATGTTGGGTAATCTGCCACTAATTTACAGGGATATAACTGGTAATAAGGACAGGACTACTTATAGCTCATTGATCCAATGAGAAATTAAATTACCAATTTTGAGTCAAGATTTTTTTTTTCCTTTTTGAGGTGCAATCGGAAGTCACCTTATTGTGGGGTTTTTATTTTCTAGATCAAGCTGGCACTGGATGGACTTGATATCTCGTTTCAAGCTAAATGACTATGTTTCTACATAATACATAGCTGCTCCATGGGCCGGTTGGGGAGAGATCTGGTACAATAACCTTACCCAGTGCAGCACCATCCTTAAGAGGCAGAGCACCAGGGTTTGATATCATATTCCGGAGTGCAAATATTGAGGATGACTACCGTGAAGTCAGGAAACACTAAATCTCAATATGTATAGTTTGGAGAAAAGAAGAGGGGGGGGATAAAAAAAATGAGAGAACAAGAGAATCTGAAACTAGAGGGTCAGAGGCTTAAATGTGATGTAAGGAAGTTTTACTTTACTGAGAGGGTGGTAGATAAGTGGAACAGTCTCACAGCAGAAGTGATGGAGGCTAATACGGTAAAGGGAATTTAAGCCGGTTCAGTACAGCTTTTTGCCTTTCCCAAGAAGAGACCAAGGACTGATTAAGATCTCAATATTTACACCAGGAAAACAGACATACTAAATGGGCTGCCATATAATATTTCTATGTTACATGGACGGCTGGGGCACTAACTTGCATCAGTCCAAGGGCAACGTCTAGCCAAAACACACTATTGTTTGTCTTAGAACAGCTGGGCACAATAATTCCACCTAGTGACATTATTTAGATAGAATTCTTATGTAGAAATACAAAGGACTGGGACCATCCTGACGTGTATTTTATTTTGCCCGTCCTACTCTGTTCGTTGGGTGGCTTTTGTCACTTTTTGCTCTCTGAAAACATAGTTTAGAAATAGACTATGTTCCCCTTTGTTTAATAAATGTTAGAAAAATAGCTCACCAATCAATCCCTAAAACTGAAGTAAATTGGAAAAGCGGGTGATTAGAAATGATGTTTCATCTGTCCTGGCTGATTACTGACAGGGCCAGATTGATTAAAGTGCCACTCATCATTTACCTTTCTTGGCGCTTCATTACCCGGCAAGAAACCACAATGAATCTTAGTCAAAGGTTTATAGAACCAAGCATGACACACAGTTAAGTTAAGAAAAGAAGTTCTGGAACTTTCATTACAAAAATGGAATTGAATTTTACTAGTTTATTTTCTTTCACAAAAGCACTTGCTCAAAGAAAGGTACAGCATGATCAAGCCATTGTTTCGTACACACATTCAAATATCAAAATGGTAAATTTGAGAAAAAAAAATCCCTCCCTAATATGATGGGGATAAATAACAAATTAAGCTTGGAAACGTGATTTATGATGTTTGGAAACAACAAATATTTTTTCCCATGAGCTTAAAATAAAATTTTTTTTATGGTGTGTTTATTCTTGTTTTACCAATCTCTTAAGAATTTAGTTGGAATAATAAAAACAATAGAAGCAGATTAATCATTATTTGACCTTAACAATCTAAATATATGTAAACTTGCTTATAAGGGGTACAGTAAAAAAGTGAAAGGAAAGATAGCAAAAAATGACTAAATTCCCATGGTCTAGCTTGTGCCATTTACATAGAGATTGTTGGCTAAGAATGTTTTTAAAGTGGTCCATCTTTTAAAAATATGAAGTATGAAGACAAGGTACTTTATTGATTTATCGTTTGCTTATTTTGGTTTCACGACATCTATTTTTTAATAACTAGAGCTTCATTCTTATACAATTAGAACACCTGGGAATTTTCCAGGTTTGACTCAGAGGCTCCGGGTGAAGCGCTGCTTCCCTGGGTCATCCGGATCCGCTTTTTCTATCTCCTGACGGAAGATTGGCATTTTATCACTTGTACTCCCTGCCCCCTTCCCACCAGCTCCCCCATTCACTAAAGGCTTCTTGGGTCACACTCATTTACCAAGACACTCCCCCGGAAGAGATCTGAATATCCTACCCTATCCTAAATCAGCAACAGAGTCAATAAAACACACACATATATATATGGATAAGGACGTATAATTTCTTCCCACGGAAGGAGGAGGTCATTTCATCTCCTAGGACTGCGAGTAATAATTTTATTCAGCTGTAAACTTAAGAGGACCCATAATCCGAAGCAGCTGCAAGACTAAAGGTTGTCTATGCTTCTTCAACAATATCTTATCACATACTAAACCGCATGCAAAAAAGGTTGAAACATTTGAAACCCCCCAAAAATACTCTTTTCTGTCAACTGTAAAAGTGTATACAACTAGTAGCACTTGATAGAAAACCGTCAATAAAAAGGATAGTTTCTGCTCCATATGCATCAACATTTATAATGAAATGCATGAACAAAAAGAGACAAAAACAAAAGGCGCAGTCTAGTTATAATTCAGGAGATCACGGATTCATACTGGGTTACTGTATTTTGGTAGGATGATTGACATAAAAATATTCTGGCCAGGACAGATTAGCGGCTGCATCCTATACTTTTCTTTATTATGTCTAGGGAGGTGGGGGGAGGACTGAGACATTAAGAGATGGAGCTATTGCGTGACACATGCAGCAGCTGGCGTGCAGATGAGATGTTTATTTTTCATCCCATAACTGACACTTGCAGTTAACTTTCAAGGAGATCATCTTTCCTGACACTTAGTCTTAAAGAAAGCCATTCATTTTTGGATTAAAACAACGGCTTTTTCTTCAAAAGTGTAGCTTATTATATGTGATGAGTTTATATACCAGCCCAGCATCCACAGAAAGATGACCCCACAAAAAAGAACCTCATTACACTGACAGTATGCCTAATACTATTAACAGGCATAGTAATACATATACTAGGGAACATTCATTCACATTGACAAATCTGCATTGATCATCATACGCATAACACAGGACCACAGAACCACACTCTTCATCGCCAGCATGCCCCCTCTGCAATGCTATTAGGGGTGATTCATGATTCAGTCATTATGTGGTCCCCCACTTTGAAAATGAGGACTAACAGGGCACCAAGCTGCTCATTATGTATTATGTATATTACGTATTCCAACTGCTTTAAAATGTTTTTTGGTCACAGAGGTGTTACTAGCCTGGACATCTACTCCAATTTCAGTAAAATGTGTATTCCATCGCTATAAAGGACACAAAGCCCTGTTCTTGTTTAATAGCTTCATCCCGAGGTTCTGATTAAAGTAGCCAATTTACTTCTCACAATGAACACAAAGGAAAAGCTACTTCTCTCCCCCGAATTCCAGAAAGCGGTGCAATGGTTCCATTGCTCTTAATTACACTAACCCAAGCCACAATCAAAACAAAAAATAAACATATACATATATATATGTAACCGCGCAGATATTTGATACAACCCATATTTTCATGGAAAATAATGTTCTTACTGTAAACCAATGAATGGGATGTATTTAAAATGACAATATCTATTTCCACCTTCCGGAAAATGTTTTTATTTGATCTAGAAACAGATTAATAATCCCCCTACAAATCAGATCCACTTCTATTTGTGGATTAACAAGTCTAAGTTTGATGCCAAATCAGTCAAGACTACATATTTCCTGGATTCCTTAAACTTGGCTTGTTTCAATGCAAATATACATTTAATGGGGTCTGAATTCTAACAAATGAAAAGACCCTCAGAATATCACACGCCCAGTAGACCTTGGAATAGTGAAAAGCTAGAAACCACAAAAAATTGAGTTTTAAACTGTAAGAAAAATTAAAAAGCAAAATGCCAAGGTGCTTCAATAAGGAGGTAACAGATATATTTTAAATAAAATGCCTTATATGGCAGAATTAACTTATAGAACGCTGTAAATATCTGTTTAAACAAAAAATGTAATTAAAAAAATGTATGTAGGTTATAACAAACAATTCACATACTATGATCTCCCTTTGCTATGATCCCTTTTGTGTAGTTTGCCAGCCTAGTTACGAGCTGCCCAAATTAATATATGTACGTCTACATTACAATTCTTCTACTGGCAGGTATTGTTTTTAGCAAAAGCCAGAGGAATATAATAGTGCGATTGGGTCATTAGTTTTCAGTTACAATCCTAATTGCCTGCAAAAGCCAATGAAGTGTAAAAATAACCCACAGCCCGCGACACCTGCTTCCAGAGCAAAACACTATCTGAGCTCTCATTTGGCGCAGCTGGGTCTGGATTTTGTAGAAGGGCACATTCTATTTTGTCTTCCAGTGGAACCTTTACCAAAACCTCATTATTCACAGAATTGGCCAATTCCCCGTGAACCGGTTTATATAAAAACCTAAGAGGCGAGTTCCGACTGCCAAGAAATTTCATTGATATGGACACTCATACATGTCCTGGTGGTGTAGATGAAATTAAAAGGTACATGTTTAATTCTAGATATCTATTTCACCTGTATATTGATAAGGGTGCACACTAACAAAAACTAAAAGCTATGACATCATAACTTAGGGCAAACATGCAACTCCTAAAGCTCCCTTTAACACTACGATGTTTGCTACCCGCTCACAGGTTAAAATACCTAAATGTGGAATTGCGAAAACACTTGCTAAACTGTTGCAAATGTTTTAAGTAAAGGAATACATATTTCAGTTTATGGGTAGAAAGAAGAATTTTCTATGAATATGCATTTTATTCTGTATTGGCTCACTGGTTCAAAACAATGCTTCTTTTTTTGCAGATGAGTGTCCTTCATCAAGATATAATAATCAGTGTCATGCGGTACATCTG
>VKOC01004939.1:0-20057 GCA_009364415.1 Spea multiplicata
TACATGTGTGTGTGTGTAGGTATGTTACTGTGTGTGTACATGTGTGTGTGTGTAGGTATGTTACTGTGTGTGTACATGTGTGTGTGTGTAGGTATGTTACTGTGTGTGTACATGTGTGTGTGTGTAGGTATGTTACTGTGTGTGTACATGTGTGTGTGTGTAGGTATGTTACTGTGTGTGTACATGTGTGTGTGTGTAGGTATGTTACTGTGTGTGTACATGTGTGTGTGTAGGAATGTTACTGTGTGTGTACCTGTGTGTGTGTGTAGGTATGATACTATGTATGTTACTGTGTATGTTACTATATGTTACTGGGCCGAATGGTTCCTATCAAACTCCATGTTTCTATGGGAAGGTCGGCTTGGTGCCGTCTCAGGTGCAGTAAGCGGTATAGTATGTGTGTTGTGTGTGTTGTACGCTCTGTGCTGTGCGCTGTGTGGTGCATTGTGAGGTATCGGATGACATCACTTATCAGGCATTCTCTTGCAGCTGCCGCTCAGACAGAGATGACGCGGAGGATGCTGCTGCCGCTGCTTGTTTTGTGTTTGGTGTTGACGCTGGACCTGTGTTGTTACGGCAGGCCAATACCGGACAGGTGAGTGGGCTTCGTGCCGAGCGTGGCCCCCGCGTGGCCCCCTCAGCACACTCCGGTCTAACCTTTTTAAATATGTCCCCGACAGCCTCACCGGAGACATCCCAGCAGACTTCGAGGCCCCGCTGGAATTACCTATCGAACATTTTGGGATGGAAGACGGTAAGATCTCAAGCCCTTGGCATAAAACCCCATGAGCAGACACTCTGAACATGCGGCACAGCGGCCCCTGGGTAGACGCCCCGGGCATCGGCCTGCCTAAAAAGCCCCCCCTCTGCCTTCAAAATTCTAACGCCCCTTCATTGAATCTCACAGACCCCCATAGGAAACGTATTCGTAAATGATTTTTAGCCGTAAATTGACTCTGCCCGGCGGCAGATCCGATCTTCTGACGAGATCTCCCTTTTCTAGAGTACGGGATTCTGCCGTTCCACCCAAAGTTAATCCGCAAACGACCGCGACCGAAGCCGAAAGGACTTCTACGGAGCAAGAAAACAAAGAGAGACGACCCGGACATCGAGGAGCTGTATTATGACATCATCTAACAGCAAGTAAGTCAGTAAATAAGAACAATCACAGAATGCCTCGGTCTTAATCACTCAGCCTGACTAATGAAAGTCTATGGAGGGACGGGCTTTGTTAGCATTGCCGTAAAGCATCAGCTCAGTGTGGTGATTGAGCAGAGAAAGTCACCCAAAATATCTAATGCAGAATAAATACCCATCGGCAAAAACAGACGTCTCTAAATACAATCTAGGCAGACAGGGATAAGGAGTGTGAGTGTGAGTGTATGCGTGTGTTCCTCCAACACCTGAGACAAACTCACCTGTTGGGGTGATGGCTGTGCATGTTTGTTTGTGTGTTAATGGATGATTACAAGTGTCAGTGTGTGAGTATGAGTGTGCGTGTGTGAGTATGAGTGTGCGTGTAACTGTGGTTAGTGCCCCACTGTCGGCTGTTGTGCCAAATGCCCCATTTATCAGTATTGCCCAAGCTGGGCGCTGTAGATCACATATGGGGAAAGTCCCGAGCAAACCGGGGAGGAAAAGAGATCTGGGTCCCAAAAAGGGACTGGACCTCCTAAACAAGGACACATGGGTGGTATAAACAGCACACGCTAACACCACGGCAGCACACGCTGTCACCACGGCAGCACACGCTGTCACCATGCCAATATTTACCAAAAGAGCAAAGTCGGCTTCTGTCAGCTTCCACTCCGGCCGAGACGCCGCGACTAACAGCCCCACCGCGCAGCAACTGACACTACAATGCCCACATCCATTAACTCTACACGCGCCACGGGGGCCACTCTCTGCCAGCGTGCTGTGGGCAATGCGGAGTACCTACAATAACTCATAATAATAAATATTAATAATACCAATAATTAATCATAAGACATAATTCATTAATAAATTAAAATTAATAATAATCAATACCAATAATAATCATTAAGAATAATTTCATAATAAATAACTAACCATAACTAATACATAATAATCATAAGAATAATCATAATAAATAATAATAATAATATCAATTACCAATATAAATCATAAGAATAATCATTAATACAATAATAATAACCATCAATAATAATATTTACGTTAACCCGTCAGGGGGGGGTTCATCCCTCCAGGGCCAAAGGGCTGCGCACAATTAACTGCTACACAGAAATAATGCCCTGAACCCCACCCCGGGGTGACCGCAGACTCGGCTGGTCACCTGGTAACTGCCCCAAATACCCCACGGTGCCAAACACGTGCAGTCAGAACATTTTGGGCAGAAATATTGTTCCAAGCCGCCCCTGGTCACAGCAGGGGGTCCTCACCTTGCCACTAGCCGTCCCTCCGCTCACCCCGATCAGGAAAGGCCGCTGGTGGCCCCGCTCCGCCACTTCCAGGCTACCTACAGAAGCCATGGCCGTAATACCTGCAGCCAATGGGGGGGTGGCTAGCGGGACTACGTCACCCAGCAGCACTTGCGCCGATCCGGCCCCGAAACTACCCTTTTCACAAGCGCAAAGCCTGCTGGGTCTCGTAGTTCCCCCCAGCCCAGAGCTGCACATGCGCCTGGGTGGCGGTCATATGACCTGTAGGGAAGTGACAGCTCCAATGACACGCGGGGGACCGAGCTGTCAGCCGAGACATCACTCATTTAACCCCTTATCTGCGGGGTCTGATCTGTCTGCACGTTTGGGGTTATTGCTTATTTACCACACAACCCCTCCCCCCACCTGGGCCCATTATGGCAGAGGCAGTAACGGTGCCCCTTTGCTGGGTATGAGGGTATCACAGGGTTCTACGATCCTAAAGCCCTTATAAGAGGTGAAAATGTGTTTATAAAACAGGGCAGGTAGTCAGATACACGCCATACTTCCCAAGTGTCCCGGTCTTTCCTGATTTTCATGACTGCCCCACTATATTTTGTGGGCAGTGGGGATCATAGAGATCATCAGGTGGATCTCAGGTAATGTGGGCGGGTGGTCCTGCCCTGGCCCAGCCCCTAACCACACCCCCAACACAGGTGTCCCCACTTGGACACCTGAAACTTTGGGGGGGTACGATCACTGGGTTATTGAGCATGGCACAGCAGCCCCGGGATGGGGCAGCAGACACCCTACTGTAACGTCAATGCCCAACGGGCCCAGTAACGCCATATAGTGCGAGTCGTCACAACCTACATAGCTCACTTACCCCCGGAGCAGAGATGTGTCCTTTAAAGGGATTAGTGGGATATAATCTATTATACTATATGATATACAATACTATAGTGTACTATAATATACAATGCTATACTGTCATTTATAATATACAATATACTGTACAATGCTATACTATAATCTATTATACTATATAATATACTATAGTGTACTATAATATACAATGCTATACTATAATTCATTATAATGTACTATATACTACAGTGTACTATAATATACAATGCTATACTATAATTCATAATATACTATATAATATACTATAGTGTACTATAATATACAATGCTATACTATAATTCATTATAATGTACTATATACTACAGTGTACTATAATATACAATGCTATACTATAATTCATAATATACTATATAATATACTATAGTGTACTATAATATACAATGCTATACTATAATTCATTATAATAATATACAATGCTATACTATAATTCATTATAATATTATAATATACTATATAATATACTACAGTGTACTATAATATACAATGCTATACTGTAATTTATATTATACAATATACCGATAATATACTGTACAATGCTATACTATAATCTATTATACTATATGATATAATGTACTACAGTGTACTATAATATACAATGCTATACTATATTATATACTGTACTATAGTGTACTATAATATACAATGCTCTACTATAATTTATTTTAATATGCTATATAATATACTATAATATACAATGCTCTACTATAATTTATTTTAATATACTATATAATATACTATAATGTACTATAATATACAATGCTCTATAATTTATTTTAATATACTATATAATATACTATAATTTACAATGCTCTATAATTTATTTTAATATGCTATATAATATACTATAATGTACTATAATATACAATGCTATACTACAATTATTTACTATTTAATATACTGTACTATAGTGTACTACAATATACAATACTACAATTTACTATAATATACAATACTATGTTATCATTTATTGTAATACACTGTACTATATGGTATTGTGTACTATACTGTACAATGCTATACTATAATTTACCGTATTATAAAATTCTATTTAATATACTGTACTATAACATACTATAGTCAGTGTACTATAATATACAATGCTATCATTTATAATGTACCATAATATACTAAACTGTGCTGTAAAATACTGTACTATGGTGTACTGTACATTAGTAATATATATATATATATATATATATATATATACACACACACTATATTATAATAGTATATTGTACCGTAATATACTACACTATACTGTACCGTAATATACTTTATTATAATGTACTATAATATACAATTTACTGTACTGTACTATAATATACTATACTGTACTATAATACTATATTAAACTATATTATGCTGTATTGTGCTATCTTATATTAAACTATATAATGTATACTATGTGCTGTACTATACTATAATCCACAACCCAGTTTCTGAACGTTTCAGAGCTGGGTTCCCCGCTGGAAGCTGCGATCGGTGACAGAGCTGGAAGCCCCCGCTCGGTGCGCGACGCCTGGTTATATCCAGGTATTTGCTTGGACAGCAGACTCCATTCATCTGCCGACAGTTGAGGTCGTTTATCTAAAAAATGGCGCTCTTTGGTTTAAAGGGGCAGCTGGTATTTGTGTACCGAGCAATCGGAGAGGCGATTGCTGCGCTTTTGTTTAACTTTGTGACCTCGACGGGGTGATTAAACTGTGCAGAGCCGCGCGTGCTGGGGACGGACGGGAAGCTCCGCTCCGAGCACCGGGCCGATGCAGAATAAATACGCATTGTCCTGGGTGCTGCTCTACAACCCCCCTTTCAGCCTATAGACCGGACGGCCCCCGGGAAACAGACCGCTTAGCGCTATACGTGCGCGGAATGAGGAGACCTGTCCGTTAAGTCAATAAAAATAATAGTAAATCAGGGAACGCGGCTCTCTGCGGGGAGCTATGAACGGCAGGACATATATTTGCAGTTATATACATTATATATTCTTATATACTTTGCATTTTCCCGAACCGCTCTTCCTTACTGCACATTTTTTCCCAAACCCCTTCTTTCAAATAAAATTAAAATTTGGGATTTTTTAAACACATAACCGGAACCAAAAGAGTTAAACGATACCTGAACTTCTATTTTAGTAAAAAACAATTGCAAAGCATAGTCTGAGACCTTTGATCGGATTCCTATCTCTAGATGATCAGTAAAAATAACTTTCGCTAATTACTGTCCTCCAAAGTCACCCCGAGCATTCGCAACCCTAAACCACAAACACTTGGTATGGCCCACGGCACGACCCTATATTACATATTATTTACTCAGCTAGGGGGGCCGTGACATTCCCAGTCCTGGCCACCACAAGTCAAGTGGTCAACGAGGCCAATGATAGGAACAGCGGGCAATTCTGCATCTCTAAAGGGTTAAATCTTTTCCATGCAGCTAATGCAAAGGGTTAAAGAGGCAAATTCTCCCACTGAGCTCATTGATAGATAACACAGTGTGTGTGTGTGGGGGGGTGACAACACGTATGTGACATTGAATGCCAGATTCCAACCCGCCACATCCCATTTCACCAGGGAAACTGCCTAACACTGGATTACTTAATACCTCCTTCCCTCCTACCCCTATCCATAACTCCTTTAACAAAAGCCCCGCTAATACCCGCTAATACCCCTTCCATATAAACAGCCGGCCCGTCCTGGCCAGCCTCGAACTGTTTACCTCCCCACCGGAAGATTAGTCCGCGTTTACTTAAGAAGGATCCCGACACCTAACGCTTATTTTCTTTGGCACGTTTTTTATTGTTAATTTACTTCCGATCTCTGGCCCTCAGCCTGCTTCGTAAACCTTCCCGTGAGTTTTGGCAGCCGCCCTGATTGTGCACAGGTGGAATCTGAGACAATGGCGCGCGGTCACGGTTACACCTCAACCTTTTCCTGGTGGCTTAGCAGGGATAGGTAAAGTGTCTCCGGGGCAAGGTTTGGACCGGGTGGACATCTGCTGGACCCCAGTAAATGTCCACCCTGAGCGATGTTGGTGCCGACCCCCCCAGTGGGTTAGAGTTGGGTTCAACTAGACTTCCCAAGAAGAAACCATCCAGAAACCAGTCCAAACAAAGCCACCAGGGGCCAGATCATACATCATCGATGTATATGTCACACTATCAACTTATTTCGGTGAGCAACCACACGTATATATAATTTAAAGGAACCTATGGAATTCTATAAAGGTTCCTTCTATAAAGGGGACTCCTTATCTACCACTATAGTACCATTACAGAATTATATCCATGGGTTGCCCACCTGGCTACTAACTACCTGCTGATCCATAGCAAGGAGTGGCAACTTTGACTTGTCAGCCTACAGCTCACATAATCCTCAGCCAAATAGTGATGGGTTAAGCATGGTGGAAGTTAAAGCTCGATTAGAACTTTTATCTACTGGGTATCAATGCCTCTTATCTGCCCAGGGCTCACGAGATACCCCAGCTGAACACGGTACAAAGCTCCCGTCTGATCCATTCATAGCCTTTGAACCGTTAAGCCATTGAGGAACTGGTACTGCCAGCTTTCTCGGGGAAAACTGCACCATGAGCCCATCTCCTATTTGCACAGCCTTCCGCAAACAGGTCTGTCAATTATTAATGAGGCAACTTGGCCAGGAAAACCGAGACCGCAGGGAGGGAGGGAGGAGAGAGGACAAGAGAGAGAGAGAAGATCAGCAGGGAAGGGAAGGTGTGAGCGTGCCTAGAGAGACAGGCAGCAGAGCGACCCGAGAGGAGGACAACCGCATCGCTTTGGGGGGGCTAGTAATGGTCAACAACGATGAGAAGCAGGGAAGGTAGATAAGAGGACGGTGAAGGAGAAGAAGCCCTCAAAACTCATGACGAAGGGACATTAAGGAGACCACCAGAGTCAAGACACCAACTCCTAGAAGAGGAATCGCAGGATTTTGACCCATCTCCTCGGGGACCACTGTGGTGGGACATTGCTAGGGTCATGGCTACAGGTAAGTGATGAGCCCAGTCCTCCGAGATACCGCACCGATCATATAACCGACACACAGAATGAACATACAGAGCCTTACCCAGTCCAAAAGGCAACTACTTTAACCCCTGAATAGAAAGTCCCCATATTAGAGGCTCTTTTATACTTCCACTTCTGACCTAAGACCTGGTCCTGGAATGCATCCCCTGGAACGGGCAGCGGCACCTGGTTAAATCGCGCTCGTGTCTTTCTTTTTCTGGTGTAGTTGAAATTGGAAACATATTACCCGCTGATTGATCTTTCCGAGTGGCTGATGTGACTCACAGGTTTAGGATACTGAGTCACCGGAAGGTTCTCCAGAAGTTCCGAGCGGACTTTGTGTTTTCTTTATTGGGGACGTTTGGAAGGGGACTGGAGAACGGGCTTTGGGAGTTTACCGTGATGGAAATGGTTTGATCGTTGGATTTGTTACCAGCCTACGTCTGTGTTGGGGCTGATAAGGGCGGTTATTTTTGTACGCTCCCCTCGTTGGGATTGCACACCAGTTTTAGTTACAGAATTAACAAAGATCAGGTGTACCCGACACCCGTGAGATGAAGGTTCTGTGTGTTTTGGTATCCGGTTCCTATACTCCACTCGGCAGCTCTATGGCAACTCAGATTGGTCACATCACATTAACCCATACATGCCCAGTAGACAGGACTGAGAAGAGAAGAACCTTAAGGGTCTGTAAAGTAGACGAAAACCCCCATGTGAGACCCAGATCTGCAGCTCCCATGAAGCCGCTCCATCGGCTCGTATCATAGAGCCAGCATTGTGTCCTATAGGTTAACAAACCTGGCAATGTCACACCTGCCCCTGAAGTTAATTAATGAGTTACGCCGGGCATCCATTCATCAGCAAGTGAGAATGTATTCAGCGATTAGAGGAGGCAAGTTCATCGTATGAGTGTCGGGGGTACAGAGGCTAAGGTTTTCTGTGTTTTTTTTCTAAAACTTAAGATTTATTTGCTTAACTCGAGACCTTCACTAGTGAGATGGTCTCCCTGGGAGATTAAAACAGAGGTTTTCTATTGTTTTGATATATAGTATATATAATATATATATTATAGTATACTTTGTTATTAGACTGGTAAATCTTTAACACATATAGAGTAGTCAAAACATTCTATTACAGGAAATACTGTCTTGAAAACTTTTTTTTTTTATACAGAGATTATTATTATTATTATTGTTAATCGGTTCTAATAATTAAATCTAGGTGGATATTGTCTTTTTATTCCCGTTAGGTTGAATCCTGTTTGTTTTATGGTTTTCTCACAGCTTTAATGCTCAGCATTATTCTATTCACGTAGTGAGGTCACTTTTTAAATAAATAAACGTTGTCAGGAACGCCGCTATCTCCAAACCCGTTTGTTTTCATCTTGTTTGTCCCAATACACGTGAATGTTTATCAAAATAAATGTGCGGGTTAATGAATATTGGGTAAGAGATTTGAAAATGGTATACGA
Source organism: Spea multiplicata (assembly GCA_009364415.1). Lineage (NCBI taxonomy): Eukaryota > Metazoa > Chordata > Amphibia > Anura > Pelobatidae > Spea > Spea multiplicata. The sequence goes on from VKOC01004939.1 coordinate 8,813, forward strand.
TATCAAAGAGCCAGTTCTATGCCGGGCAAAGTTCACGCCGTACCCAGATAATATGGTATTCCAATAAATAACCGGCAGACATTTTAAAGGGACAGTCGAACGCCCCAACGAGCTTAAATACAATCTTGGTAGATCCAGTAATTTAACCATTTAACTCCATTTTGGTTGTTTTTCTGGAGATAAGAGGTCAGAGAGTCAGATCTACCTATAGTGGAGACCTGGATGGACCGTTGGGTATACAGGATAGGCTGCTTGTTCATCTGACCTTTAAGGGGTCTTGGATCCAGCCGGCTTGGACTACCCATCAGGAAGACCGGTTGACTGGTTCCAGATGGTATTGGCCATTTAAACCCTTGCTGCCATGTGTGGCCCCCATCGCATGTACGCCATTTTTCAGCCGCTGGCCTTAAAGCGCCATACCTGCTTTTCTTCCCCAGTCCTGTTGTGGCACCAGCTTTCCATCTCTCATCCACGTGATCTCTTAAAAGGTTTTTTTTTTCCCCCTCTCATTCGTAAAGCAGCATTGTTGCCGAAATGTCTCCGCATGCATAAAAAGACGAGAGACGAGAGCCTCTTCCGAAAAGTCTATTATAAATTATTCAGTCGTTTCCGAGGGTCCCTGCCAGAGAAAGGAGCACTCCTGGCTCTGTCTGCATTTTAAAACTAGTACTGTAAATGTTAATTCAACAGCATCTACAGAAAAAGCAAGAAGAGATAAAAACTCATCAATAGCCATTAGGTTTATTATAATTGGTTTTTAGAACTCACAACAATACTCAGCCTCAAAAACAGTAATTATGGTGTTTTTTTTCCTGCATTTTTTTTAAAGATTGGTTTTATTTGAAGGTATGAATGGTTGCATCGACGTTCCATCAGCGCTTAACGTTCTATTCAAATTTCAGGCAGGCAAAAAAGTGTTGTAAAAAGTGTTGCAGGGTGCTGGGTTGTATGGCCGGCGGCATTAATAGCAGGAAGAGGGATTCTGCCACTTTACAGATCTCTACGGACCTCACCTAGAGTATTGGGGGCAGTTCTGGAGACTCCTAGAGTATTGGGGGCAGTTCTGGAGACCCCATATCCAGAAAGATATTGGGATATTGGAGAGAGTTCAGAGGAGGGCGGTGAAAGCGGTGAATGGTTTGCAGGAAAAAAAAATCATCAGAAGACTAAGGGATCTCAATATGTCGGGCTTAGGGGAGAGAAGAGAGAAAAATAGAGAGTCAGTGGCTTAGATGTAATATAAACAATCTTGTAGCTACACATAGCAGGAAAAATAGAACTGATGGTCGTTTTTAGGCAAAATCTCCAATTTTTTGTGTTTTATCATTTATATGTACCGTCCCGGTGTAGATTAAGGTGGTTCATTCATGTAAACATCATTGTAAATGGTGTAAAGAGCATATATGGTACAATGAGATATACCATATTGTCAGGATTTGCATGGTTCTGCCCATATTGATTTTAATGCTAATGTCTTAGCAGCTGAGGAGTTTGGAATCCTGCAAGATGGCGAAAGAAGAGCCGTTGAGGCTGGCCCTCCAGCCGCGACTTGCATGGACCCCACAGCCAACCCTCCACCGGACAGAATTACGGAGCCCAAGGACAGCTCGGAGGAGCCCAAGGGAGTTGAAAACACCGGCTTCATTGGAGATCCTCCACCGTACTCTCCTCCAGACCCAAAGATCGCTCATCTGCTCTACCCAGAGTATCAGTCCAACTTCTCAGGCCAAGTGCCGGTATTGTACCAGCCGGGACCCACAATGCAGAATGTCTTCTCCCAACATAACGTGCCGCCAGGATCCTATCCCTACATTATTGTAAGCAATTTGGACTTCACAGGCGTCTTGAAAACCAACCTAGCCCGTTCCCTTATATATCTTCAGCACATACCTTCCACCGAACGCAGCTCTGTTCCCATAGCTTTGATTCTGCCGCACTATAACACAATATAGGGAGAATACCCAAGCACAAACGGCTAAATGGCTTTATTTTGTATCTTTCTGGCCTTGCCTGTTCCTCTGGATAGAGAGCAGTCAAGAGAGTTCTCTCTGGGCAAAGAAAAAAAAAAAGAAATAAGATATTTGGAAGTCCAATTTAAGAGTCTCTTGTTCAAGCTCGTAAATTATTGATGCCCGGATAATTGGCTGCTGACGCGGGCTTTTAGAAATCTAAAAAACAAGGGCATCCGAGCCGATCCCCAAATATAACCCTTTAAATTGACTAGAACAATAGCTGGAGCAGAGCCCCCGTATAAATTACAGATCCACGTATAAAATAAGACGCACTAAGAGAGAGGATGCAGATAGTACGTGAGAATGCGGCGGTCTGGAAGCAATCAGATTGCCGATTCTCTGTTGATTTAGATCCAGACACATCTTTGGCTTCAGTTTAAAGTAATCTAGGGGAGGTGAACCATTCTTGGTCACCCGATTTCCAGTGAACCCGGACTCTCTTTGCAAACATGTTGTATGCATTTGAGTTCCATCCACGTTCATATGAAATCAGCCTTTGGGAAGCCACCGCCTAAAGATCATACTGCTTCCATATCAGCATCTCCTAAAGTTTAAGTTGTTCCCATAGGTACCATCTGTCTTAAGTCTCCCTCAATGTTGAGGAATCAGTGACCAGTCCAACATTCCAAGCCCATGGCATGAGACCGCGAACCTTGGGTTCCTCGCTCACCTCCATTAATATGGCGCCTTCCCCCTGTTTTCTCCTGCAGAACGATGGCTCCACGGGATTACCCCCTCATCGACCAGAAGTGAGGACAAAGGACTACATGGTGGAGTCGGTGCTGGTCATGATCTTCTGCTGCTTCCTATCAGGGATCATAGCCGTGGTATACTCGCACGAGGTGAGACGACGTCTCGAGCAGCTGGACGGCAGATCGGTCCAGAGCATTTCTGTATGAATGGGATTGCAAGGAAGACGGATCTGCTGACTTCCATGCTAAAGAGGCACGAATGCCCAGATTTAGTTTATTCCTCCATAAAAAGATATATGCAGAACGAAAACAGCACATAGGAGGAAGAGAAAAGGGAATTTTCTTTCCAGCGCAGGGCGCGACTTAACTTATCCGGCATAATAAATCTACCCCGCAATAAAACCGCTTGTAAAAGGCTCTGTATACACAGCGACTCCAAACAGCTTTATCGCTAAAGCCGCGTTGCTTAACCTCGCCGCTATTTATTGGGACAAATCTATTAAAGGGTCAATGATCACACGGCGAAGGATAACTCTACCATTTCCATCATTTTAATTGCCCATTTAATAATATTCCATTTAAACACAGCCTACATGGTAGTGATTTTTAAATGAATACGCAAACCCTTTAAATCTTAATGCTTTTAAGCAAATTGCACTCTAAATATTTTTAACCTTTTATTGATTTTTTTATATATAGGATCTACTCTAAGGCACAAAAATCCTAGGCAAAAAAAAAACAAAACAGGCTTTACATTTTACATAATGTTATTTTACATAACTTTTTTCTGGAGCTTTCACTGCTCCTGTATTGTATTTTTTTTTGTTCCTAGGTTTTTTTGGGGGTATTTAAGCGTGATCTTACCTTCCCCTCCAGCTTCCTCATGTTACGGGTCACGCAAATTAACCCAGTAGGTCCGGAGTATCGCGGTACTGGTCCAACGCCAAACCCAATGGTAACATAAGCCGGGTTTAGGTGGTGACCTCAGAAAGGGGGAAAGGTCGACCACGGCGTTCCTCAAAAATAAAAAGCATACGTGTTAATTGTTATAGGGAAAACATGGCGTGTCAAAGTATGTTGGTTCACTTCTTACCTCTCTCCGACTTCTCTGTCTCTTCCAGACTCGGACGGCTCTCAGCAGAGGGGACGTTGTCCAGGCCCAGGAAGCTTCCCGCAAAGCTCGGTCCCTCGTTCTTTTCAGCCTGCTTTTTGGGGTCTTCGTGTCGGTCAGCTGGATAATATACGTGGTCGTGGCTATTTTCTAACGTTTGGGAGAAGAACCCTCGGAAGCTTGGACTCGGTGCTGCTCTTATCGTGATTTTCACCTGACCGCTGCCAGGGCTTACAAGGAAGCCACGTCTTAACTTTCAACAAATCGCCTCCATTCCGTGGCATCGCTTAGAACCTCAAGAATGGTGCAGCTCCAACCTACAAAATTAAACCTTTCGTTCTTCTAGTGTAAGATAAGTAATGAGCAGGCGAGGGAGTACCAGTGGCGGCTTTCTCGCCCGCTCCCCACCGTGTTTTTAGTCCTGTATTGGGGGCACTGAGATAAAGAGATGTAGAGCCGATACACAACGCGACCCCTGCTTTCCCAAAGTTGACTTGGGGTCTTTCTGCAAGCATTTGGGAGGCACCAAGCACTACAGACTATTCAAGACGTGGACCGGCATATCCAACACAGAAAAATACATTCAACCTGGACAACCACACTCAGTATCTACAATCTATCAAAAAAACCCTAGAATGGGTCTATGCAAGACAATAAAAAAAATCTTATAGAGATAATTCCGTTGATTAGGTACCACAAAAGGTACGCGTGTATTTATATGTACAGAGGACAGTTAAGTAAAAATAAAATATTGTTTTTTTAATTTATCACTTGAGTATTTTAATCAGCGGCTGCAGTCGTTTTTCACATTGCATGGAGGATGGATTTTCGGAGTATATTCACCATCGGGGGGGAGACGCTACCAGACAAGCACTCAACTCACTAAGTGTTATCTCTGTACTCAAGTCACCAGTTATTTTCCCCGAGAAGCCTCATACTCATCTATTTGTAAATTAATTTGGTTGTAAACTAGCAAAATCATGCTGTAGAAACCGATGAATCTTTCCTCCTTTCTGTATATTTCTTGCTTATGTACTGTAGATATTTCTTTTTTTTTTCAGCTATAAAAAAAAAAACAAAAAACATAGGGTTTTATCAATTTATCAAAAAACCGACCCGTGTTGGGAGCCTCATTTCAGAAACCGAAGTAACAAACCGCGTTCCAATTCTTACGTTCAAAACGACTCTAGGGTGTGAAGCCCATTCACTAAAAGGCCGGACGATATGAAATAAATGGAGGTTAGAAAGTAGAACCTTTTCGTTTGTTAGATACAATGGAGTTCCAAGACCCTTAAGCTCGGGCAGTCACATCTGATCTGCCTTATTTTCATTTGTATTCGGTTATGGTCTTATTGAAAATACTCCATCCAGAGGGGGTTCATCGAGCGGCGGGGCGTTTCTCCAAATCCGCCATTTGTTGGTTACGTTCCGAAGCGAGCGGCGTAAGGAGTTTCCACCAATTTCCACACACAGGTTTATTTTCTGGGCTTTTTATTATTTTTCCGGTATGTACATTTCACTCCCAGTCATGCAAGAGCATAAAAAAAATATATATCATACATATCACATTAAAGCTCCCTCCCTCCTAGAATACTGATATTTACAGGAGCCACAAGAGCTCTCTGCTGGGGAGGGAATGTAATGGTAGGGGGGGGATGACCCAAAACACGCAAAATAAAATACAAAAATAACTGGGAAATGTGCGATGTAAAGTTTTTTTTTCTTTGTTATGTCGTTTTCTTTTTGTCTCGTTCGTTTATGTCAGTTACTGTCCAAACAGTTGGGTTGACTCTTTAGTCACACCAAAAACACCAAGCAGAATACAATGAAGACCATCCCGACGTGGCACAGCTCTGTCCATCCATGATTGCACAAATGATTTGGGGGGGGGGGTCTTCAGGAAGAGTCCTCCAAGAGACGGCGATAAGAATCCGTAAACAACGAGTCTCTTGGTTCCCTTCTATACAGCAGAGACGTCTTCTATGGTTTCTGCTTGGCGGCCTCCCACCCGCGTCGTGGACGTTGCCCACCCTTCGTCTTCTTCAGTCCCACCTACTTGCGCTTAAGTTTTCTCTTCTCTCTCTGTTTTTCTCCTCGTGATGTTGCGCGGCTTAATTTTCAAGGACAGCTCCCACAAAGCCTCCTCGGCCAGGTGGTCGCTGAAGTCGTTAAAGAAAGAGATGATTTCCTCGTTTCTGCGGATGTCGTAATGTCTATCGGAAACAGAAGAAGATTCATATAGAGGGAAACCGATATGGCAGACTATCCGTGCGCGGTGTGGGGGGGGGGGGGGTTGGGTTCTGCAGCACTATGGAAGATGACTACACAAAACTTCCCACAATGACACCGCACACGGAAAAACGTCTATTTTTACCAGAGATGGACCCTGAGCGGTTAATCTAAATCTTTCAAGACTGGGTAGGGTCTAAGGGAATTCTATAATAGCCTGGGGTTCTCCAAATAATGCCTATGGTTGGCTGCCATCAATAAATAATGAATAAAGGATGAAACTAAGCCGGGAGAGAAATTGAGACAGATATCGGAAAAGTAGCAAGCACTTCCCAACAAATCCCACCAAAGAAGAACGAGGTTTGATTAAAAGTGCAGGGAATGAACTCACATCTGCTGGAAGCGTCTCATGCTGTCCAGGATATTAAACTGCTGCCACCGCTTGGAAAAGTTCACTTTGCCATCAATGTAGTCCGGGTTACCCAGATGCACAAAGGTGAGGTCCTGTAAGATCAAGCCCCTGCAAGAAAGACGAAGGAAATCTTACACAAGACATTCTGTCAGCCTCTGTAAAGGGTTTTTTTGGGACCATTTTTTCCCCAATGAAAAAGCCAAACCTGAAATCCCAGCACTAAAATATATTATTTTACTATATCAATATATTAAAAACCTAAAAAAGACAAATATTTCTGCCTTGGATATCTAGGACAGCTGCTTTTTAATTGCTTTCATAGACAGAAGTCGTAGAAGCCACCGATTGCACTTTACAATTTTTTTTTATAGCTCTGGCAGATTCCGTGCTCCTTAATATGCGCTTAGTGGCTAGCGTGGCTATACGTTAAACCGTCTCTTCATTGGGTAAGATCTACGTTTTAAATACATCTGTTAGATGTTAGAGAACGCGATGGTAAAACAGGCAGTCACGGCTGAAATCACTTACAAATAAGGTATACACGGAGGCTCCACTTCGGAAAGCGCTGCCCTGTAGGCTCGGAACGAGGACGAGCTGTCGATCAGAGTGCAGTATTCGGCCAGGCCCTGCGAAGAATAAAACACACACGGTGTAGAACACCTGCGCTCACAGGTAGAATCCGCCATCCAGGAGCGGCGCTCACAGGTAGAATCCGCCGCCCAGGAGCGGCACTCATACTCACCTCCGATGTCTGTTTCTGCCACTCCAGCCTACGGATTGGAGCGGAGTCGAGCGCGGACAGGATCGCCAGGTAGGAGTTGAAATTGTTCAGTTTCCTCAGGTGCTGTAGTGAGAAAAAAAGATGGAAGTGAAATGAAAAAGTACTCACCAGAGGGGGAATAGCTACTCGCTACCCCTCAACTCTCTGAGGACCTGTAATACCCGCTAAGGTGCTGAATCTGGATGTGGGGAATTTGCTTACACGAAGCTGCTTTTTTTCTGAATTGGGGTATTTGGAATAAAAAAAAAAGCTTTTTTGAGTAGGACGTACAAGACGTTTGTAGCTCTCCATCCAGACTAAAAGCCACGATTCCACGGTCAGCACGAGACAATCAACATTAGGAACATCTCCCACGAGGCAGATGCAAACGATTTAACATATCATCGCTCCTGAAGTCTAAAGAGCTACACAAAGATCACATTTTATCTCGATGTTCAGTAACCGATTCCTGAGACATAAAACATAATACAGCAAGTCGTTCTCTCTCTCACCTTCATGATTTTGATGAATTTAAGCAGCAGTCTCTCGCGGTCCTGGGCCTTCTCCTGCAGCATGATGATTGACCGGACCCTGGGTGGGAACAGACCCGTTACTATATGGCGAGCGCCATCTCTCAGCGCGCCGCTCTTACGAAGGCAAAAGCCTCCTGCGGTTAACGCGTTCTTACAGACCCCCTTACCAATAGGACATGTTGTTAAAGTGCTCTGTAAACTGTGTCAGATTCGGGCTCTTCTCTTCATTTTGCTCTTTGGCCCAGAGCAGGACCTCAGGGATCTAAAAGGATAAAGATAAATAAGTCCTTAGATGTGATGTACATGGTGCAGGGTGCTTACATTCATCTGACATACGCAGAGGAAATCTGCAGCAAAAAAGCAACTTTTGCTGATGTCAGGAACTTATATTAAAGGAAAAGCAGCGGACCGCTCGCTTTATATGGCTGACGAACAGCAGTAGCCATTCTGAACCCCCCATGCTTGGAATCTGCCCCTACCTCTATCTTGTAGAAGAGTTCGGCATCCAGCAGGGTCAGCTGCTCAGCGATTTCGTGGCTGTGAAAATCGTGCAGGGTCCCTGGTCTGTGATGGAGAAGAGAGAACATTTACAGGTGTGAGGGTCCCTTGGTACAGGGAAAGAACCCGTCAGACTTTACTTTTTTGCCTGGTTCACTGCGCTTTTGGTAAAGCTCTTAACATTTCGGCACGCGGCGCCCTGGCGGTTACATGCAGCGATCGGCGGCACTTACCTCGCAGCCACCCCCCTGGCAGCCAGAGGCTTCGGGACAGAGTTGGCATCGGCCAACATCCTCTTGTTCTCCACCTTTGCTAAAATGTTCTTTCTAAGCACGCGCGCCAGGCTCAGCTCTCCCTTACACACCAGACGGAAAACGAGCTCCATCAATAGCTTCAGGATCTCCTCGGTCAGCTCCACCAAGCTGGAGTACGGGAGAGAAAAGGCAGGGTCGTGTTTGGGTACACTTTAGCCATCATCACAATAGCGAGCAGAGATTGATTACTGATGACATAATCAAGAAATTAATCAATAACACAACCTCTACTGTCTACGTGGGTACCACATACCTCCCAACAGCCTCGATTCTCACAGGCGGGTCGGGGAGATCCTCTGCTCTCCCATGACCGGCCGAGTCGGCTGTGAAATCAATGCAGTTCTGTGCTGTTGAAGCACAGACCTCCATCGAAGCTCACATTGGGTTATAGGAGGCAGCAGGATTTATTTATTTGGGGGGGGGGGTGCAGAAATAGATTTATCCAGAATTCCCTTTGTAACAGGTAGACATATTGCTTACCATAACTCGTCCACAACTCTCACCAACACAAAGAAGGTGTTCTTGCTCACGCGCTGCTTGAAAGTGTCTTGGAAGTGACAGAACCTCTCATATGTTGGCATTGGGTTAAAGAACACATTCAGTGAAGTCATTTGCAGAGGGTCATTCACAGGACATACAGCAGGGGGCAGCATAGCAACTCAAAACCCCCGAAGCGAAATACTTCCACTACGGCCCCCATTTCAAAAGAACAGGGATGACCCCCCCCCACCCATCATATACTAGTCTCAATGTACCGGGTTCCAAGAAGGGCTGGAAAGGAACCGTGACCCATTGGAACCCCCTTAGCGAATAATGTGCAGTTAACCCTTAAAGGATATCTGTACTGAAGCTTCTGTATAAGCTCTTCTGGGGAGATAAAGGTTCGGTAGGTAGTCAGGAAGGCTTCACAATACAGAACCAGATCTGCAGGAGACACAACGAGGTCATGAAACGCAACAGAATACAAAAAATAAACATCTGCTATCATCGAAGTCTCTCCTACGGGTCGTGAAACCCAAAAAGAGACTTGTTCAACATGCATTGTATCAAAAGGAAGCCATTTAAATCGCAACATTAATTCGGAATTTAAATCAATTTAATTCCTTTGTTAAAGGAACACCCAGCTTCTACTTGATATGAAGGCAAGCCACCCTCCTTTAAAGGGTTAAACGCTAGGCTGTCGGTATTTCCATAACAAGCGATGACATCAGCGGTAACAGCCTGGGGGGATTTCAATGTTATTTCACGGGATAACGTATTACATCAATACATCAGCAGAATGACACGAGAGGCGCGCCCAAAACTTGGAACAAATATTTCAGCGCCTGCGAGGGATATTCAATTACCGAGCGCATGAAGAAAACGACTTCCGCTGTTTCGTTTTAGCCAAGTCCTAATTTACAGCTGAAATTAAGTGAATAGTAACGGCTTAGATATTTTTTATAGGAAGCAGAAGTAAAGTGCTTGGCATTTTATAACAAAAACATGATTTTTTTTTTTTTGTAAAATATACTGAACGTCTGTCACTCCTGTATAAAGCTTTCATTCATCCGCACAAGCAAAATCGCTTGCTTTGCAGAACGCAGCGACTACCTGGTTCCTTGTATCGTGAGAACCTGTGCATTGCCGTATACCATAAACACAGATACATTTATAACCACAGCCCACCTTTACGATCCGTCTCTGTGGCGTGGACCAGTAAGATATCGCCAGAGCCTCCCCTCACGTCCGGTCCGTCATCCCCCTGTTTAAACAAAGGACAGGCCCGGTGAAGGTTAGCCCACGACCCGGGATGGACCCTCCAGCTTCCCGTTAAAGGTGCCTCACCTCCTGCTTCAGGGTCAGCTTGGCCATGATCTCGTTGTGATCGACGAGGGACAGTTCATCGGTCTCTTCGCCCTCCTCTGCCTTCTCCTGCTTGTCGTCCTGTCCATCTGGGGACTTTGGTGGCCTGAGAGGAGACGGAGGAATGAAGCCAAAAAAAACGTACGCTGCCCGAGAATCCGGCAATACACAACTTCCAAACGGCTAACATCCGACGAGGAGGTGGAAACTGAGGTTTGGAAAACAGTAAGAGAAAAATAGACCCATCGATCCGGCCAGCGGAGTTCTCATACACAGGAGAAGGGTTCTGATGGGGTTTGTTGGAGATGATCTTCCACTCTTGACTTATTGGGGGGTCTTTACACATTTTGCTTCAAACCAGCACAGATCACTTACCTCTCCATAGCTTCGTGGCCGTCTTTGCCAGGGATACAAGGCTGCGACGAGGGGCCGCACTGGTGGCCTTCATTCCCCAAAGGCGTTTCCTGAGGGAACGTTCAAACCAGAAATGTCATTTCACCGCATTTCACTAAAACTCCCTTCCACAGATAACGGGACCTGACTGAGACCTGATGGAGACCGATATTCAAAGACCTGGATGGTGTCGACATCTCACGCCAAGAAGAACGTCGAATGGAATGAAAGTGAACTTGGCAGAAGCCAGGTGCTACCTTCTGTTCTACCGATTATTTATAAGCAGTCGGTCTCCATCGGCCTAAACGCTAAACTTTGTTACTCAACATTAATCGGCAGCCACTGTGCACAAAGGTTGACATAAGAAGTCACGTTACACGACACGGAATACGTAGAGCGACACATGTGGGGTGTTTTGCTTCATTAATGGCAGCGGGGGGGGGGGG
>VKOC01004941.1:0-44665 GCA_009364415.1 Spea multiplicata
TGTGTGTGTTGTATATATATATATAATATATATATATATATATATATACATATATATATATGTGTGTAAAGGCAGGGGTGTGTGTGGTGAGGGCAGTGTATAAATGTGTATGTATGGACAGGCATATGTGTAGATATATATATAGATATATATACATATCTACACACATATTATATATATATACACATATATATATTATATATGTGTGTGTGTGTAAGGGCAGTGCATGTATGTATATGTCAGCCAGCAAATCAACCAGCAAATCACCGGTAAGGTACATCGCTTGCCGTGATTGGCTGGTTGTTGTACGCTGGGTAGAGGGGTAGTCTTATACGGCGAGTATAGTCCAAACTCTATATTTGGACTGTAAAAGTTGGGGGTCGTCTTATACGCCCAGTCGTCTTATACGCCGGAATATACGGTAAATGCAACCTAACACCATACAATAACACACATTCACTCTAACACTATACACACACACACTTTCTCACCTTCTGACCTCTACTGCACCACTTTTTGTAACAAACTTTGCTGAATGGGTTGAAAATCTAATCGTAAATTCACAAATGCCCACTAGAGGGCAGTGTACCACAACACATTATAAAAAATAATAGATTTTTTTTTTTTTTTTTAATGGTTTGGAATTAACATTTTTCTTCCGCTAACAAAATTCCGCTGACACATAAAACTCACTATTTTGAAGATTTTTTTCCTCCGTCCTTTATAGTATGCGTCAAATGCTTTTCTGCAAACGTCTGGAGGATTTAATGATACCTATTACCCCTGCGCATCTGCGAGTGCCTAGAACTAGCCGCCTACTCTTCAAATAATGTAAGAAGTCCCATTTCCTGCAAGAATGTTCGTGTAAAACTGGAGTCGCAATGTATTTTCCTGCAGCTTTCCATTAAGACACTTAGCTCATTAATACTGGCAAGATACTGTCACAGACGTAATTTAAGAATTTGTTTTACACACACACACACACATATATATATATATATATATATATATATATATATAATTACATTTAACATCGTTCTCCATATTTCATTGAAGATTAGCAATTATTCTTCCTTACACCTGCATTGATACGTGTGCCTACTCTGAATGGCCACTTAAGTAGTACAGCTATGAGCGGAGCTTCACCCAGATTTCCTTATAAATTAAAAACCCGTCTGTAGCTGTTTGTGTAACTAAGATAATTAGCAGTTCCGAGAATTGTGTATTTTCTAAGCCGTGGCCATCTTACCCATCTCGTTGGGAGCTACACAGTGGCATGCGGTGAGACGCCTGGAGGAAACTCCTATCTAGAACATGACATTTCCCCCTTATGAAATCATTTGTAAATTAGACGGTAATGGGCTGGTGTGCTGACAGCACAAATAATTGCCCTTGGTCTGCAATAAGGGCAAATAACGGTCAAGACTAAATGCTTCTGGTTGTTTCGATGAGTGCTGTGAAGGCCACCAGAGTCGTTATAACAATGAAAAAGTCAGTTTTTCAGAGGCATAAAGTGATGACAGATGAAGTGTAAACGTGTAGAGGGTGGGCAGCTGCCAGTTTAGAAATGTGTCCCACGTTAACCTTTTAAATGTTGCCAGGCAAACAGAAATAACTGCGGGAGCAAGCACTGGTGTGTGAACTGGTTAACTGTGCTCAGGGCATTCCCAGGCTGCCATCAGCAATAGTGTTAATGGGCCCGTTGGCTAGTGGTGTTACAGGAAGGCTGCCCACCCGATAGGGCAATCAGGCTCCCTGTTATGTGGCGGAGGGTCTGCTGCCCCCTGGACATGCCGTCCCTAGGCCAGGATACACCATTGCACATAATCATATGTTGAACTGCCTGGTTTGTATTTTGTGAGGGATTTTTTAAAGGACTGGAGCCAAGGGGACAGTCGGATAAGGGTGTTCCGGAGGATGAGGGGCAGCCTCTTGTAAGCGTGCATGAGAAGTAGAAATCAGAGCGAAGGACAGACGGAGATCATCGGATGAGCGGAGATGTAAGGGGAAAGACACCTAAGGCGAGAACGTGACGTATTTAAAGAGGACTCGTGGCCGCCCCTCTGTCCTATGGTTCTGTACGCCGCCAGTCTTCTATTGGCATAGCCAGGTTCTTTTCTATGTGCATAGTGTGGGGCACCTTAACCCTGTCAGTACCAGACAGTCCAGTAGGGGGATCATCGGAGACCCCAGCAGGGTCTTTCTTACTCTGCGAGATGTTGATGTTTACTGCCCATGGATGGAATGGGAACCCCTTCCAATGTAGCGGTGCTTGGTGTAGCAATTACACTCCTGCCCAGGGAGGGGAACTCATCCAAATCACTGCCAAGCATGATAGGAATGGGAATTCTTAGCCTGGGAGCACAAGGAGTAGTTACCTATAGTGTACCAGCTACTGTGCACCCCCAACTCCCATATACACCAAAAGAAGACGTTGATTAAGCATGATGGGAGTTGCAGGTGTAATTGCTGAGGTTGCATGACTGAGTAATTTCTTGCACTCATTGTGTGGAATACAACTCCCATCATATTAAGCCAGTGCACCTCATCCTAGACAGGATCCATGAATTCTCACTCCATGGGATAACACTTATATCCCGTACTCCGTATTCACCAGAAGCTGTTTTGAGGGGTGTGGCTAGGGGCGGGGCTTTACTAAGACCCTGTGTGTGACCCCTAGACAGTTATTTGTGTAACAGAGTAAAGAAAAATGTCGGTGCGCTAAGCTAGTCTCAGGCTCAAATAATACAAATGTATAATATGAGGCCTACCAAACAGTGTGAGCATGCTGCAAATACAGTGTGTTGGCTGTACAATGTATACAAAAAACAAAATACTGTCTGCGCTTCTCACCCTAATAAAGTTGGCAACAAATATATAAACATAATATAAATGAGAGGTTTTGGTTATATGAATTGGCCAAAGCATAATTAAGCTCACCCGCCACGTCAAGGCACACTCTCAATAGGGTGAGAACCTACTCTCACCTCCTACATAGTGGGCACACAAAGCAGTTTATACTGCTACCAAAACCAGATTAATGTGTTGGGGGAGGTGCAATTAAACCTCCTCCCATTTAACCCCTGGACAGCAAGCTGCAACCAGACTGATGAGGAGCCAACAACCTCAAATATGTGCAAACAGGGAAAAGAAAAAATGTCGGTGCGCTAAGCTAGTCTCAGGCTCAAATAATACAAATGTATAATATGAGGCCTACCAAACAGTGTGAGCATGCTGCAAATACAGTGTGTTGGCTGTACAATGTATACAAAAAACAAAATACTGTCTGCGCAGACAGTATTTTGTTTTTTGTATACAGTGTAACAGAGTAAGGCGCTGAGAAGAATGCATTTTTTTACACAATTTTTTAAACATATTTTCTACTGTTTAATACACAATATTGTAACGTTTAGGGCCGCAGAACACCGCAATAAACTCATACCTACCAATATATTGAGATAATACAAAAGAGGGACGTCAGAAGAAGAGGGGAGAGGGAATTAGGGCCAAAATAGGGACTGTGCCTCCTAAAGAGGGACACTTGGGAGCATTGTGGGATTGTGTTTTTAGGGCACTTCTGCCTGTGTATTGTTATTAAATACAAGCGGAAATAATACAGGGCTTCGCACGCGATAAAGACGGCGTGTAAACACTTGCGAGTCTCTTGCTATTGGCATATTTGCCAGTGATAAAAATGGCCGCCAGCGCGGTGTGACGCATGTCCCCGCCCTCCTCGTCAGTCTCAGTGGATACAGCCTTTAGTGGTCGGCTGGCAGGTCCCGGCTATGGAGGTTCTATAACTCCCGCTTCGGACTTCTGCGGAAGGGGAAAGAGAGCGCTTAGACTGCAGGGTTCGTAGTCGCAGACGGTGAGGTGTCGCCTGCATTCCACCGCCCCGTTCGTTTAACGTGCCCGGTACCGAGCAGATATGGCGGCCCCGCTCGCTCAGTTTGACGAAGACTGGCAAGACTTTTATGAGTTCCGGCCCCCTGCCGCGTCCCCCGGGCCCAAGAGTAACCTGGACAGAGTTAACTCCAACCCGTTAGAGGCGCAGGGAGGACTGGCAGCGCTCGATGACTTCACCGAGCTGGACAACGGCTTCTCAGTGGAGATCATGGGGGGGTTCAAGTCCATGGAGGATCTGGTGAACGACTTCGACGAGAAGCTCACAGTGTGTTTCCGCAACTACGGCACCGACACCGGCAACATCGCCCCGGTCGGGCCCATCACTGAGGAGGGCATCATGAAGGACGATGAGTGAGTCAGAGGGACCGGGGGGGATCATTGGGGGTAATAGGGTATAAAGTACACACCTCCGGGGAGCCGCAGCTCACACAGACACAGCTACCGTGGGGTGCGTACCGCTCCTCCGCCCCGCGCCCACTGCCCTCCTGCTTCCTTGGCCGCTCCTCCGCGCTGCGCACCCGCTTCCCTGGCCGCTCCTCCGCGCTGCGCACCCGCTTCCCTGGCCGCTCCTCCGCCACTCTGTCTGTGCATTACCGTACACAGTGGGTTCCAGAGCGTGTATGTGAAACAAAAATGTAGCTAAAGAAAAGCACTACTTTTTTCCACTTATCAGCGCGAGTACTGCACGGCAGTCATTAGGTAACTTCCACCGCATTCACTCAGAAGACGAGGTGATGTGCTGGCGTCGTGCTGCTGCGTGTCCCTTCTTGTGAAGCGCATGTATATAAACGGGGAACGGTTCCGCTGCAGCATTGCGAGTGTCCGTAATGCGCCTGTCCTTAAAGCTTGGTATGTCTGTATACAGAGGATGCTGCATTGGATAACCCGAGGCTTGTGCTCCCGGCGTACGTTATTAATAAATAACGGCTGTACAGCGCTGCGGAATATGATGGTGCGATATAAATCAATAAGTGATTAAGGGTCAGTTGGGTTGAAGTGTAAAGTGTTAGTCAGCGTAACGTATTTGGGACCTGTAGTAGGTAACTTGGTATTGGTGTGCGTATAGTGTGTATGTATGTATGTATGTATGTGTATATATATATATATGTGTGTGTCTGTGTGTATATAATTATACCGGTAATGTGTGTGTATAACGGTTAGGTGGGGTGATGCTCTACCGTGTTTTTGAGAACTAGACTTTTTGGATGATTACTCCTCACCGAGTTCGGATTAAGGATCGTTGGGCCCTCGAGTCACTACACAGGGAAGGTACGTCACTTGTTGACATCTTTTCCTCACAGTTTTCTATCTTCTTACACACGCACACCTCCTGGAAGCCCCTCGTAGTCTGTACCTTCACTAGTGCTGTGTACCCGGAAGTGACATCACTTCCCAGTGTCTGTGAGGGAGGACGATTGCCTCGGGTTACAGGACCCAATGGGATTGCTGCTTCATGGGGCCGGTGGGAGATATGAACCAGTCAGAACGCTGGGGCCCTGGATCTGCTGCTCCGCTGTGCTGCACAATATGATGTCAGATCCCATCGCCCTGCTGTGCGGGCAGCACCAAAGACAAATAGATCTGCCATCACCTATGCTTTATGTTCCCAAAGGAGAAGTACACCGGGGGTTGCCATCGATAATGCATAGTGATCTCAGGGAGCTGGAATGTCTGCTTTAGCGAATAGACCCCCCCCCAATATCTTGTCTTATTATCTCAGTGGAAACCATAGGAGATAATATGAACCTATGTGGTTTAGGTGGCTGCCAAAGGTCACATGATCCACGGCAACGATCTAACGAGTTAAATTTTCTGCTCTTTTTGATTAGCAGATACCAGTGGGTTCAAATCTTTTCTGTTACGTCCCCTTTAAAGATTTGGGTTATTAAGGGGGAAGCAAAATGCGGACGCCCAATAACGTATCTGATGTCACAGCGAAGATAAAATGCCTGAAGCTTTCTGTTTTATTCTCTTGCTGCGTTGCTTTTGTGGTTATTTTACTGATCATCTGAGAATTGCGACCCTGACGGCTCCTTCACGCATTGCTTCTCCCTGCAGCCAGACCTAACCTTGCTGCGTTGTTTAACCCATTGGGTTCCTGACTCCCTGGCGGGGTGAATGCACATGTACGTCGGCTCCTGTTGATTCTTGGTTGTTGACTCTCGTCGAGCTGCTGTCTCAAACGCTGCGGTCCGGCACCAGCCTGCTGACTCCTGCAGCCGCGATAAATGACTGCGCCGCGGTTCTGCTGCATTGCTGGTGAATGCGGCCCACATTGATTTACCCTCTGGCAGACGTGCAGCCTTATGACTGCCCTTCACGCAATGCTCTCTAATAATTCCTAGCTGTCAGCAAATGCACTTATCAACACATGCTATGAATGGCTTTACTTTATAAATAATGTAACCCCACTTATACTATTATATGAATGAGAATACCTGGGCACTTTCTGAATGAGCTGACCCTGAGTCTTCTAAAACATTAACCCTTTAATTGCCCGTTGTGAAGGCTCTGTGTGGTTAATCGACAAATGGCTCAGAGAGCGGTCCTCCGAAGAAACCTTGACTTGTCATTATCTTACCTGCGTTCCAGCAGGAATATCAATAACACGCTGGCAGCAAAAGCATCGATTGAGGGTCTCCGATATGACAGCTGGTGTAGAGTAGGAAGGAGTCCGTTCCAGACTGTGTGACCCTGAGAATCTGCCCCTTTACCCTGAGATTGGGGGAAAAACCTCACTGGGCATGAAATCCTGACTTTGTATTAAATACATGCGTTATATGCATCCGTGGTAAAAGGAGACTTCAATTGGGCTCTTCTATTTAATAGACCTTTTTGATGCTGGAAAAAATAATTCCTGCTTTTAAACGAAGCTAATAACTCCAAAGAATTCTAATCCTTGTAATTTGTTGGCTCCTTGGTGTTTTTTTTTTATATATATTTTTTATTTTTTATATATATTCAGCGTATCGGTCCAATGATGATTCCTGGCTGCTGAGTTTATATTTAGTATTTTTAGTGCATTTTAACCAGCAACAATAAAATGGTTTTATAACCCATTTTAAAAGTAAGGATTAAGTAAGAGCGTGTGGTGTGTGAATAAAGATTCCCACGTCTCTCTCGTAATACGGCTCGGTGTAAACCCGTTAAGTGTTCTTAGCGTGGATCATTGGTAAAGGCTATGTGAGTCCTGGGATACAGCCGTGTGTAGGGATCTCCCACGGAGAGCAGGCTGGACGGGGTTAGATGTAATTGTACGCGGCAGGTATTGCAGTAAGCAGCTCTTTTTCACTAATCTCCCTTTCCCGTGTTCGATGAATAAAGACTAAACGGCAGCGGTGTGAGCATTGGGTGAAAAGTGAAAATTGTGCTGGAGCGAGCGTGTGCTGTGTCCTCGTATGGAAACATGTTACTGTGAAGCTTGTGTAAGTGTTGGCTTATACCCGGGGCGTCCACGTTTTATCCTACAGTGAGTGATTTCATCAGAAATGCATGCGTGTGTGCACCGTGTTTTTAATTGAGAGAAAATACGTCATGCTCCGTATGCCAGGGGGACACTGTTGCTGAGTAGACACAGTGTCCCCACAAAAGAAAACCTGTCGAACTCAGAGTTTTCCCTCTCTGGTTGAGCCTTTTGGGTCCGTGGGACAGACTCAAGGGCACTCGCAGAATAGTCGAGACAAGCCGGAGTTCAGGATAAGGCGTATCAGTCGGGATCAACGCCGAGGTCAGGTAGCCAGAATTCAGGATAGTCAGGATCAAGCCGGGTCAAAAACAAGAACAACTCTTACACAGTAGGCTAAAACACACTATGGCAGATGCAGGAATGCCCTCTGAGGCTTTATAAAGGACTCAATATAAAGGGCGCCAGATTCAAAAGGTGCGACAACACTCCGTTCAGGACGTGCAGCCTGCCGGCAGACCAGAGGAACGGGACTCGAGGGACCTGCGGCAGACAAGAGGTTACGATACACTTGTATTAATACTAAATATTGTGAATCCTGGGCAGGTTGGTGTCAAAATTGAAAAGTAAAAAAAAAAACTTGACTTTGATAAGTAGGTCACTGACATTGATTGGTAAGACCCATCAATAATGGGTGACCTAAAGTGACCCGAATAATTGATCAGATTGTAGTAATAATTATGAATTAAAAGAAAACATTTATTCATTATCTGTGTGTTTCCTTACCTTGGGTGCCCACTATCTGTGACAGCTGTCACTTAAGGGAAGGGGGCACCTAATGGCTGCCTATTCGTCAGAAGTGGAGTGATCTGGTCATTGCTGTTGAAGACATTTCTTTAATTTAAATCTCTTGTGGAGACTGAAGACAAAAACATCAACTCCTAAAATGCCGCAATCATGTGGTATAACAGGGGTCACCGAAACTGCCACTGACAGGTAACTTAACCTGCTACTTTTGAACACAGGACGTGTATGTACGTATATGGTCCACAGGCGAGCCGCATGTTGAATCCCATCAGCAGAGTTGGTGCTCTTCCTGCCCCACAGATCCTTGTTGTTCTGGGGATGTGTTTTAAAGGTTATCACATACAGTAAAGTGACTGCCAACAAATTCTGCTGTGATCAGTGAAGTTATTCAGATTGGTTTCTTTAACATTAAATATATTTCATTACTGTTATAGCTTAGTAAAACATTAAATAAAAAAGGTACAGCGTTTTACAGTATGATAGAATAATGTAAAATCTAGACTGGTTGTGGCCAGCCCTTTAATGGCTCAACTCAACTGGTCGTGTTTGGAGGCGAAAGAATGCTGAGTTGCATCCAAAGAACACCATACCTACAGTGAAGCATGGTTGTGGAAACATCATGCTTTGGGGCTGTTTTTCTGCAAAGGGACCAGGACGACTGATCCGTGTAAAGGAAAGAATGAATGGGGCCATGTATCGTGAGATTTTGAGTGAAAACCTCCTTGCATCAGCTGGGTCTTTCAGCATGACAATGATCCCAAACACACCGCCCGGGCAACGAAGGAGTGGCTTCGTAAGAAGCATTTCAAGGTCCTAGCCAGTCTCCAGATCTCAACCCCATAGAAAACCTTTGGAGGGAGTTGAAAGTCCGTGTTGCCCAGCGACAGCCCCAAAACATCACTGCTCTAGAGGAGATCTGCATGGAGGAATGGTCCAAAATACCAGAAACGGTGTGTGAAAACCTTGTGAAGACTTACAAGAAAACGTTTGACCAACAAAGGGTATATAACAAAGTATTGATATGAACTTGTTATAACTTTGTTATTGACCAAATACTTATTTTCCACCATAATTTGCATAAATGTGATTTATGGACTTTGTCTCATTCTGTCTCTCATAGTTGAAGTGCACCTATGGTGAAAATTACAGGCCTCTCATCCTTTTAAGTGGGAGAACTTGCACTATTGGTTGCTGACTAAATAGTTTTTTGCCCCACTGTATATATGAATAGATGATGTAGTCTGCAGGCAGTGGTAAATCAATCTTTAATGCTGCCCTAGGCTTAACCCAAAGCAACATCACCATGCTGAGTTCTGGATACTGCGTCACACCCATATACAACGGGATCCAAAAGTCAATCCACATTACGCCAGCACCCCCGTAGAGTATATCGGTGTCTAGAGATGTCACGGTGTGGTCCCCCCCCATTTTGAAATGTCCCCAAAGATTCACCCATAGGGCAGTCACGGCACAATTCAGCTGTAAGATGCATGCCCAAGAATCCTATTTTAGGGGACACGGAGGGAATCATAGATAAAGCTAAGGGGCCATCAACACGTGTGCATACACACAGGTATGCTTAAAAGACACAACCACATGCATGCGCACAGAGATATCCCACATTCTATTCACTAAAAAGAGAGCTTATAAAGGTCCAACACTAGCAGGTTTCCCCAGCAAGAAGGGCAGGGCTGGCCCTGTATAATATATAGATTGGGAAGAACTTTCATTGATCCGCATATGCATTATACACGGCAGGCAAGATTTTCCTGAAGAAGAAGCTCACTGGAGTTGGATCTTCGTAATGTATGTTGAAGGGATGAAATCACATTTCTTCTGCAAATGCTCCTTTTAGTGAATAAAAACCCCACAGGTGCCCATAAACACAGATCCCAGCTCCAACCATCAGAGTATCTCTTTTCCTGTAGCTGCAGCTTCCTGGCTCCAGCAGACCATGCAGCTTCCACTCTTAAAGACTGATTCTGTCACATGACGAGCAGGACGCTAACTTTGCTATCACTGATCATACTCCAGAAGAGGAGTCTCTCTGCAAATACACCTGCTTCAGCATAGGAGTCCCATGAATTTAGTGCAGCAGGTGGGGACCCCTATCCACCCGGGTCCCTATTGCCCCATTATCCATCCCCACCTGTGTCTCACTGCCCTTTTCCAGCATTGTTGTGTTTAATTTAGAGAACAGTTAATTCCATGAAAAGCCCTTATGGCTTTAGATTGGTTCCAGTAGTCCGGTGTATTTCGGGCGACAGGTGGATATGGAAACTGGACAGCTAAAAAGACCCCACAAGTTAGCATTGACCTGAAAAAACCTCAACAGCGAAAAGAACTTAAGATGCAGGAAGCCCAGAATCCCACGAAAGTGAATATGAATAAGAAATACGAAAGATGGTTATTTGTAAGACTTCCTACTGACGGAAATGATTAACATCTCGTTGGCATGTATGAGCTTTTCAGTCGTCTAAGTAGTTTGCGTTCATTTTTTCTTCTTTTTTCTGATCTCATGCCGTTTCTCGGGAACCTGACCAGAATAATTTTGCGGTGTTCCCTAGAACCTTCTTGGGAATGCAGAGAATGGTAAAATCTCTGACCGGTCTGCTGATTGTGCTCTAATTATTTCCCCGCAGTGCCGACGTCGACAGATTGTTTGGGATGACGATACCCTGCCGAGACCTGCGTTCTAGCTGTGCCTCGCTAAAATCGAAGTTTTATTTAGAAAATTTGCTCTGTTCTCTGGCATTTCTCTAGAATGACACAATTTTTACATTTCTTTAGTGGCAAAAAAGTGACTTGTTTGGGGGTATTTTGCAAGCTTTGCATGCTTTTGCCAGCAGTGTCTACTACTTAGTGTTGTGTAAGCGGCTGCCGTGTTCATTACTGCATGAAAAACACATTAGAGGTGTTTTGCAGAGGGAAAAAAAAGCAACAAGGACATGGTGTTGGCCGCTTTCCCATGTGTGAGACTATTTAAATATAGATGTGACAGAATCTGGAGACCCTCTGTGTGACTGTACATGGCTTGTGGTCACCATGCGCACCAAGGTCTGTTGGATGTAACTGATGGGCCGTTGCTCGTTGTGTTTCGGATGATAACCTTGCTGGGGTCAGCCGGATTGACGGTGAAGTACAAAGATTAGAAATACCCCAGTTATTAACCTCTTAAATGATGGGAGCTGGAAATGGTTTGTGTCGAATCTTTACCTGTACATGATCATCAAAACCCCCTCTTCTTCTTTCTCTCTAGAATCTGGAACACCTTGACTGACAACTATGGGAATGTTATGCCCGTTGACTGGAAGACATCTCACACCAGAACCTTGCATTTGCCAACTTTGAACCTTTTGGATAAGGCAGTAAGTTGTTTGTTTTTAATATCTTGTGTATTTTTGTTAACTATTCCTGAGCGTCCCCTGTAAGAGGTGTCTTGTTGGCCCGGTATATTGTAACGATAAATCATGGATTTCTTGGGTCATCCTGCCTCTAGAACGACACACTATGCACGGCCACCAGTGCCGTTGTTGGGGAAGAAACCTGATAGGGATTTTTTATAGATCCCTGTACAACATTCTGCGCCGTGTGGTTAATATCATTTGCTGGCTTTCACCATGTTACGTGTTTACTCCAGAACATTATGCGAAATGTTATCCATCCTATAGTATGGCTTTAACACGCTGCAAGCGAGTACCTTCCTATGTGTTCCAAAGTGGCTGTTTGTGTACATATCCATCTATTTCCCTGCCCAATATATTAGGTGTCCGTCCTTCTCCAATCCCCCGAGTAAGAAGAAAATGCACGCACTCCCCTGTCTGCTCGTTCTCGCTGCACCAAAGACACTTGAGGCATGTTCCGTTCCGCGTTGCCCTGGATTAGTGTACGTTTTGTTGTGGAACTGTAAATAGGTCAGCTGTCCCCATTTCTGTGCACATGGTAGAAGACCACGTTTGAAAGGCACAAATGTCCTTCACTTTTCCAGATTGAGGAAAAACATTCTTGCCATTTGCTTATAGTTGAGTAATGAATATAAATTAATGTAAAAACACTGAAAATGTATTAAAAAATAAAATCTCTGTCACAAGGCAAGACGATCCCAGGAAACGGGCTCCTACCTTTTATATTTATCGCTATGGGTGTACAGCTTTCTGGCTCCTAAATAAAACATCGAGCTGGCTTCTACCTTCTATACTAGCTTCTAAGTTTGTTGAGCCCTTGTATATATCGGCAAATTACAACATTCAGGCTTTTTCACCCCCCAAACCACGTATGGAGAACCATTTTCTGGGCTTCTTCGTTCTGTCTTTGAAGCAGTTGGCTTTGTTATTGGCCTTTTAATACTTCGTGCTCTATGTGTTTTAATTCTGTGGGCTACACTAAGAAGACTTGTATCTTATTTATAAAAGCTGTAGATCCCAGTAACTAAAAGCATATTCGTGAGATACTTGCTGTTTTATTTTTTAGACAAACAACAATTTGAATCTTGACTTGTCTGATGATGAGGAGTTAAGGGAACAACTAGATATGCATTCGATCATTGTCTCCTGCATCAACGAAGAGCCTCTCTTTACAGCAGAGCAGGTAAAAAGGATGACTAAAAACCTTAAAAAAAAATGAAAACAATCCCAATGTTAATAGAAAACTCTAAATATTCCTATATGCATTCAGCACTTAATAGTTCATTACACGCAGCTCAAGAGGTATTAGATCAGTCCTGTTATCATTCCTTTCAGAGTCTGTTTTGCTTTGATATTTTAATTTTCAGTACTGCATTTCCTGATTTAATCACTCAAGCATTCAGGTCACTGAGCAATAAATGCCCAGCTATTGAGGAGACCGTAACGCTTTCAACCCGTTTTAATTTATTTTAGTACTGTAGCAAGATGAGGCTAAACGGTATTACTGTTTACCCAAATGTGTGGGATTCTAAATGAATGTTGCTAGTGTTTAGCTGTGCTTTATTGTTTTGAAGGTTATTGAAGAGATAGAGGAGATGATGCAGGAATCCCCTGATCCAGAGGAGGAAGATACACCCCAATCGGACCGCCTCTCGATGCTTTCACAAGAAATCCAGACCCTCAAGAAATCTTCTACAGATAGCACGTATGAAGAAAGTAAGCATACTGGTTATTTGTGTGTACCAGAGACTTACCACCATGTCATGGAAATCCTTCACTCCCAGCATGTACATATGGATCGCTTTCTCTGTGTTCTGATCCAAATTGTATTTATTAGAACACTGTCAAGTAGGGTTCATAAAACTAACATATAGTCTCACAAAATAGGTGTCATTTTTAGCATCTGCTATGATAAGAAGGCTATCGTAGAAATAATTTATTAGGATCGCTCCATGAAAGCTGGTTCCTTGGCGAATGTGGCCAGCAGATGCTGTGTCCTTGAGGAAGAACTGCCTGCGGACAATCCGGTGCACTTCGTTACCGCTGTCATTGAAGGATAAACATGGCCGATGGGACTTCGAAGTACTCTGATTATAGAAGCCTTTTTGTTTGAAAGGCACATACGATAAGTTATCGGAAGTGGAGGGAATTTAGGTTAAATGCTGAAATTTAAATGTGCTCCTGTAACCTCGTAAATGCGTTGGTTCTTTAGCCTTCGCGGGCTTTCTTTTCTTTAGAATCCGATGCTGCGAGAACAAATTTGTTCAGCGTGAGGCAACTACATTGTAGCTAGACTAAAGAAAAAGAATTGGTGTTTGTGTAATGAACGCCGACTTTGCACTCTTCAAATAGAGCTCAACAATTTCAGATTAAGTGCCTCCGATGTTGGGAAGGACTGCGCACACAGAGTGATAAATTCTATTGAAATCTGTTTTTGTTTTGGAGATTTCCATTGATGGCGATTAATTCTTAAAGAATAGGAATCCTGGCCTTAATGATAATCTCTCATAGATTAGTGCATAAGGAAAGCTCATTTTTGTTTGTATGTGAGGTCACCACCATATATTAACTATAGATCACAATGATCCACTAAGTTTTTAAAGGGATGCTATTTTAACCAATCCAGTCAGTGGCAGGAAAGCTCTGCCACTGAAATCAATGGGGGCACTTTCTGTGCATGCACAGGGGGGTCTCATTAGAGCCCCTTGGAGCATTCTCTGAGCCGACACCGGTGCTGACTTAAGTATAAGACTACATGCTGCTGAAGGGTGGGGAGAGGGGCAAATGTATACGAAGGGATTGTGCCCCATGCATTTGCAAGGCGGACCCCGCAGAAATGTACCTTTTTTGCATTAAAGTGAAAATATTATGGCTGGAGTTTCCCTTTTATGGTATTGACACGAGACGGTGAATCCTGTTTGTGTTTTTGTTTGGTTCCTCATCTTACTGCGGACGAGGAGCTCCCAAACGACAGCTGTAGATTATTGATTGTATATTGGTCAAATAATAGAAGCTCTGGCCTTTCTAAAGTTTTCTTCCGTGTTTCCTAGGAGTGAAGAGAATGTCCGTTGCGGAGTTAAATGACCTACTTGAAGAAATTGAGACCGCTATTAAGGATTACTCTGAAGAACTAGTGCAACAGCTGGCTTTGAGAGATGAGCTAGAGTTTGAGAAAGAAGTGAAAAACAGCTTTATTTCTGTCCTCATTGAAGTCCAGAACAAGCAGAAAGAGTACAAAGAGAACCTGAAAAAGAAGAAAAGGCTGAAGGGTGGGAGTTCGCAGAACGGCAAGCAGGAGAGAAGTCACGTCCCGGGGACGGTAAGGATGCGTATTTCTAAAGTCGTTTTTATAGCCGATTAATATTACATACCTTCCGCTGGAAATAGATAGCATTTAATGAAGCTGTATTCCACGTACTTTTATTGCCAGACTAGAACAGAACTATGTGCTCTTTGTGGATAAGTAAAGTTATTTTGTAGGGAGTTTGTATAGATCTGCAGAGATTACACACATTAGATCCATGTTTCTGCTGTTGATTTTTTTTTTGATGAAGGCTTCCAAATGTTTATCAGAAGTGATGTTTTTAACCGATTATGCAGATCCGGGCTTTATTTAGGTTCAATACATGTGCGGTTTCGTTATTCACATTGATTCTGTCTATTACTGCCTTGCTGTGGTGTGTCCTGCGTTGACCTTAGAAGCCCTCAAGCTGCAGAGCCACAGAAAGCGTTGGATGACTTTTCTGGCTCTTTACATGACTTCATTGGCAGTTGATGTTTTTTAACCATTGTAAAGCTTTTTTTGTGGGCTTTTTTGTGTGGTTGCTCAGTTGCTATGAAGTAATGTGCCTGCTTTTGTATAAACTGTTCTTTTCTTCTTTTTATTCATTCCTTTTTTTTTCTCTCTACGTGTGGGGATTTTCAGAGACTGTCTGTTTTCACTCGCATATCAGTAGAATCTTTCTTACTAACACACAGTTCTCTCTCTCTCTCTCTCTCTCTCTCTCTCTCTCTCTTGCTCTCTCTCTCTCTCTCTCGCTGTCTGTGCTTGCTATAGCGCTTCAGCATGGAAGGCTTGTCAAACGTAATACAGAATAGCTTTCGTCAGACGTTTGGGAATTCAGGTGGAGAGAAACAGGTGCTGGGATTTCTCTTAACGTTTCGTCCTATGTCTGTTTGCTGTCAACTAAAGAACGCAAATGAGTACGGGCCCCCAGTAGTTACCATTTGCATGCAGTTTCCATGTTTCACATGAAGTTTATTTGTGCAAAAACCCATCAGTGAAGGCGTTTTAAAGTACAATATGACTAAAGAGTACGTGGACACCCCTTCTAATTAATTTAGGTTTACGGGTACGTAAAATCAAGCACGTAGGCGGCCATCTTCGTAGACGTTGACAGTAGAACAGGTCATACTGAATAGTTCAGCGACTTGGCACTGTCATAGGATGCCGCCATTGCCACAAATACGTTGGTGAAATTTCAGCCCTGGTAGATCCCCCCCCCATTCACTGTAAGTACTATTCTTGCAACGTTTAGGAGTAGCCGCTCAGCCGCAAAGTGGTAGACGAAGCGCACTTGAAGAGTGGCAAAGCGTGTCTTTTGTAGCATTACTGGCTACAGAGTTTCAAACTACCTCTGGAAGCAACGATCGCACAAGCATTATGTGCCAGGAGCTTCATGAAATGGGTTTTCATGGCCGAGCAGCTGCACACAAGCTGAGGATTACTGTGCACAATGCCAAGTGGTGGAGTAACGTCATCGGACTCCGGAGCAGCGGAAGCGTGTTCTCTGGAGTGACGAATCATGCTTCACATGTGGAAGTGTGCTGGATGAATCTGTGTTTGGTGTATGTCAGGGGTACGCTACCTACCTGAACACACAGTGTCTGCTGTCTGCTATAAAGTTTGGTGCTGGAGGGATAATGGTCTGGGGCAGTTTTTCAATGTTTGGGTTAGGCTCCTTAGCTCCAGTGAAGGGTAATATTCCAACTTTGTGGCACCAGTTTGAGGAAGGCTCTTTCATGCTCCAGCGTGACTGTGCCCTGTGCACAAAGCGAGGTCCATAAAGACATGGTTTGACAAAGTTTTTGGTCTGGAGGAACTCGAGTAGCCTGTACAAAGCCCTGACATTAACCCTATTGAACACCTTTGGGGTGATCCGGAACCCTCGTTGTGAACTGCGACCTCCTCCGTCCAAAATCAGTGTTTTGTCTCACATATACTCTCTGGGCACAAATTCTTACAGATATGCTGCAAAATATTGTGGAAAGCCTTCCCAAAAGAGCAGAGACTATTATAGCTGGAAAGAAGGAGACAACTCTGTATTAATTCCATATTTTGGAATGGGATGTCCAACAAGCTAATACTGCTGTAATGTTCAGGTGTCCACATACTTTTTATATAAGTACTTTGATATGCATTTGTTAAACCTATAGGGGAAAAGAATTAAGAGCTACTTACAACAAGGAAAAGCTGCAGCTGTAGAGCTAAAGACCACCATCTCACTACCTGTTCTGTGACTTCTACTGCCATTCTTGGCCATCTCAAGCTCCCAAAAATAGAGCTCCTGGTACAGATGCATCATCTTCACAACCACACCCCATGTTCTTTTCCAGCCCTTGTATCCATTTCCTGTTCCCAGTTTCTCCGATCTCTGCTTTCTAGTGTCCCATACCCTCTGCCGCTGTCCCAGTGTCCTTACACGTACCCTTCTCCCCAGCCTCCAAGTGTCTGCCACTTACTCCCTTCAGTGTCCACCCCCCCATGTCTTTTCTTGCTTGTGGGGGCTATGTAGTGTGGGGCCCAACATCAGGAAGCGTGAGGTAATTTGTGTGACATCAGCACTGGGCTGGGCCCTTTACAGCTGTATCAACCATTCTTCCTGATGGTGGCCCTGCTTAGGCATTAGTGCTACCTATAATCCGTGTCATTTGGTCCAAAATGCTGGCTACTGTTTCTTTTTTTTCAGATGTATCAGGTTTAACAGTTATTGAGAGAATCTGTAATAAAGGATTGTAAAACTGTGTCTTTTTGTTGGTTGTAGATTTGTAGATTACTTTGATTCAGTTAAAGGCGTGTTTGGTTTGGTATTATTTTTATATTTTTTTATAATTTTTATAATATTATTATGTCTCAAATGAATCCAAAAGATATATCCGTCACTATAGCCATCGGCTCCGTGGTTGTTGTAGATGTGTTTCCCGTGATTTTCTCCCACTTGTTGATTCCGTTAGATGTGTTCCCTGGAGCTTATAGAAATGTCATTAGCACATAACATGGGTCAGAATTCAATTTTATCAACAAATTTTATTTTGTATCAACAGTATTTGACCACAGTTATTCCATATGAAAAGAAAAGTGGCCCTCCGTCTCTTGAAGACCTCCAGATACTAAGTAAAAGTAAGTATAAGCTTCCATTGTCAATGGGCATTTAAAGCTTAACCCCTTAATGACAGCCTGTACATGGGTTTAGGGACTGCCCATTGTCCTTAAGGGGTTAAGAAGCCTAACGCCTTTAAAATACTGAATTTCTCAGATAATTGTTCTAAAAATAAATAAATAAAATCCTTTAAATGCATATTAGTTCAACCAGTTATCCAACTCGTGTAAAACGAGCATAATGCTCTGATCATTTTCATTATTTGGACGTTCCCGCCAGCAGTGGGTATTGGTGCTGTCATTTGGGTAGAAATTTCTTGAAATTTTACTGAAACTTTCTGCAAAACAAAAAACAGATCCCCATTTACACTAAAGAAGTCCCTAATGTTTTCTATTATAACGTACTGAACTAGTTAATCAATAAGGCAAACTTGGATCAATGGCAGCCTCGGTGTGTGAAAGGTCATAACCACTCCTTTTTGCCTAAAGAAGTGAAACTTTAACCTAAAAAGTTTATCTGTGTGTTAAGACGTAGCCTGGTTATGTACACACAATTCACAATCTGTGTAATTGTATTAACCATTTATTGTCTATTAGAAAGTTTAGCTACAAAGTAGATACACACACTTACTACAGTGACATAGAAAGGATCCCAAAGGCAGATGCCCTACGAGATCCCCCGGCGTTCCAAAACATGTAATTATAAAAATAGGTAGTTGTGGAAAGTGTGTATTTTTTTTTGTTTTTCAAAGCATTTGTATTTTTATAGCACTTTTTCACACTTACCTAAAACATTTGCACAGTACTGTATATTAAATAGGAGGCAAGGGGGCTGTTGGCATTTTGAATGGTATTGTTGGCGATTGTCCCATGATTGGATCCCATGTCTTGTATCTCTAGTACTTCGCGCGATGAAAGACGACAGCGAGAAGGTACCAACTTTACTAACGGACTACATTTTAAAAGGTGAGTAACACGAAGTTAAGTTTGTAAGGTCTGGCTTAAATTTTGGCATAACTAAATGACCGTAATTAAAACTATCTTGGCTGGTGTACTCCTCACTGTATATTTTGTGTGTTTTTATTATTTTTGTTTTGAAGAATGCATTTTTATTAGTTGAAGTAGAAGTTGCAGCTCTGTTGCTGCAGCTGCCCTCTTCCTCCATGCTCTGGCTTTTCGATCAAACGCATCTCCTGTGCGCCTTGGGGTGGGGGATGGGTGCACGCATGCGGGAGGACTCTGCATTTGCTAAAGCAACACCATAAGAAGTACCACGTGGCTATAAATCATCAAAGCGCCTATGATAGCTGGAGAGTCTCTTCATGTATGTAATGTGTATCGATCTCCAACACGAATCGCCATGATCTACCAGACCGTCCCGGCACAGCCAGACCTCCATACTCTGTATCCAATGTCTTGAGACAATGTTTCGGTTTACATCCAAATTATGCACGCTAGACACTTATTCAATTGCATTACAGTGATGTGTTTCTTCGCAGCTTCTATTGAGCTATAGACTACTACCATGTGACTCTCCTTATGGATTAACCATTAAAACATGTGGCGATGGAAGCCCGATCCATGTCATTTTCTGAAGATGACTTTGTGTTTTGTGTTTTTGTTTCATCTGACTTTCTTGTCTTTGTGTTGTGCTAGCACTGGCGTAAGAGCTGGATGCCTATGAGGTTTGTGTAGTAACATCTTGTGTTAGTGAGTCCGTGTCGAGTGTGTCTTTTACACGTACCACTCACTGCCTCGATTTTCAGGATACGTAACTTAACGTGATGCCTTTTTAGAGTTTCGGTTTTGAACACTGCATCCATCGTTTGAGACTCAATAGATACATTCTACCACGATGTACAGAATGATATACTTTTAGTGATCCGGAACAAGACTGTCCGACTCATAAAGCCTGCTGTTCCACATAGAAGATTAATTGCTGTCTCTGATATGGAAACAAATACATTTGAGCAGATTTATCGTTTTTAATACTTCAAACACACATTTTTAACTCTTCTCTCCCCGCTCCTCGTAACCGATCAGTGGCTGTTTTTGTGTCACATGACAAATAATTGCCATAAAAATATGAATGAGACACCATTTTACATGATTAATTATTTTTGGGGTAGTCTTGGGAATATGAATTCCCGATGTAAAGTCTGTTACTATTGCCGAAGTGTCAGAATTGCTTGTTTTAAATTTTTTGTTTATTTCCAATCACTTCCGTAGCGATGAGCTACACTTAGAAGAGCGCAGATCACATGGTCACGGATTG
This sequence comes from Spea multiplicata, assembly GCA_009364415.1. Classification (NCBI taxonomy): domain Eukaryota; kingdom Metazoa; phylum Chordata; class Amphibia; order Anura; family Pelobatidae; genus Spea; species Spea multiplicata. The sequence goes on from VKOC01004941.1 coordinate 20,175, forward strand.
CTTGACTTTCTTGCTGCCGTTATTTCTTTTTTAATGATCAGTTTTGTTTTTTAATGCACATTTATTAAGCTGTGATGTGTTGCATGTTTCTCTTGCAGTTCTGTGCCCTACTTAAGAAGCCCCCTGTTTCTGAAGACTGCTCGTGTACCTGCCTCGGGATACAGTGTTTCCTGTAACTGTTCCACGCATTTTCCATGGTTCCATTAAGTGTTGCCTATCGGGCCTTGTAGCTGAAACCATAATCGCCGACATCCCATTTCTCTTAACAAAATGTATTTTGAGCACGGTGGTAGATGTATTAAGTATTCAGCGCCTTCATGTGCCTGCGATAGCAAAGTATTAAGTAGCCGCGTTCCACCATTGCTTGCAGAGTGCAGACACTGCTTGTCCCTTGCATACACTTCCACCTGGTCTTAGCCCTTTGAATTGCCGTGTTGTAAAGGGTTAATACGATCAATGAACAAATGTACAGTTTTAACCTGTTTTTATGTGTTTAAAATCTATTTTTACAGCAAATACGAGTAAAAACACTAATTTTACGTTTTTAAGAGGGAGGGGGGATAAGGTTTATTACTCATACCAATTTTAACTGGCAGACACCGCTGTCTGCTTACTGGTTATATTAATACTGTTAACTCTAATGTATAAAAGGGATCAAATTCTAATTGCACTGATTTTATCTTTCCAACCATATTAAAAATGTGTAAAACACGGTAGAAATCTGGAAACTGAGTTTATCCTGGGATTAAAATGTTTATTAATCTCATGATCTACCTGTTTCATTGTAAATAGCCCCGAACCCTCATTAACTGATCATGGTTCGTTGTGTATTTTGGGGGTTTTTTTGGACTTTTCAAATATCCTCTAAATAAACCTGCAAAAATGTTTAAATGTTTAGGCTACACAACATAAATTGTCAAAATATGCCTGTAAACCTAGATATTTTTTAATTACCATATTTTTAACCCTTAATGGCACCATTTCCTAATGTTTTTTTCATTTTTTGAAGTGTTATATGTGATATGTGAATATTAATCCTGGCTAAATGTATATTTTTTCCTGGAAAAAAGACACGTTATGTTGACATAGGGAATCGAATGGCTGAATTGCAAGAGACTAAAGGGAATAATTGGCTGTCTCTGAGACCTTTAACTGTTTCCACGCCAGAGGCATGAGCAGTATGTTACAGAACACGCTGTTGCCGTGACCTCTGGCAATCAGAGGCTTAAAGGGAATACTCCGTCTCACGCTGCTAAGCTTCTGAGTGATAAAGCAATTATCTAATAGAATAACCCTGATTCCGTCAACTCTGATTTGTAATTCAGCAGCACTTTTAGATTCCTTTTTAGAATGTTTTCATTTGATTGAACTAAAAAAAAGTTTTCCGTAAACAGATTTTTTTTTGCATTTCACGGTCCGTATGTTTTTCCGCTGCTCATTTTTGCACGCAAAAAAGTAGTGATTGATCTGAGATCACGTAACGTTGGTTAATTTCAGGGTTTCTCTGTAGGATTGGTTAACCCACAGCAGTTCACTGCTTTTAGTAAGATTCAGTGAGATATGAATCCGTATATGTGAAGTGCTTCTATACACGAGATCTGCCACATAAACCGTATTATAGTCGGGATAAATACAAGCAGGTACTATTAAGCTGGCTAAAGGCAGTATTTAGAAGCATCTGTACTGGTTCTTCAACAGAAGAAAGCCGCTTCGTAAAGAATAGTTAAATCCGGAGGCTTCCAGTTATCCTATAGTCGCCCATCGCGTTTTCTTTACTGGCCACAGACTTCGGTGTTATAATGAGATTTGTGAGCTGTGTGTCGTTAGCCAGATAGACTAGATAAATAAACATTTCTGTCGTTTAAAATTAATGCTTACAGTACATGTCGGGTCGCATTCATCTGCTTTCACCACTCCCCTTCTAACAAGTTCCTATTCTGCAGAATAAAACTAAATCCTCTGTGGTATGTGTAGGTAATGCACTAAATTAATTTACAATGCATTTGGTGTATTATAAAAATCTCACCATCAAAAAATGACCCAGTACAGTGTACAGCTCAAAATGTGAGCTTTAGGGGTATATCGGCGCAGCACGTTTAATGCTTGGCATGTTCCAAAATATGATGAGTTAGACCCACTGATGCTACCTAGCGCTGTTCTTACATATTTAAACCCACAAGAAATTGTTTAATGGGTATTTACGGTCACAATAATAAAAAAAAAATAATAATGCATAAATCATTATAAAAAGCTACACCATATCAAGGCCCCCCCCCCAATCAGAAAACGTTTTTATGCTCACAAACTGGACTACCCAACGCTGTATATTCCCATATATTTATCTTTTCTGTGCATGCATTTTTAATGCTTTCTGACATTAAGACGGCCTTCTTGATGCAGTGTTTGATATATACTTGTGTACAACGGATAAGTTATTAGTATCAATGCATGTGGTGCAAATATTAATCCATTATCCCGCGCAGCTCTGTTCAGTGGAAGCGTTGGATAACCCGTACCTGCTTTCATGAATATACCACAAATATTACCATGATATATGTAATCCAAGCTCTTGTAGTTTACATTTGGGTTCAGAAGTCTGCCAAAGGGAATTACAGTGCTACAGAACATAATTATATCCTGTAGTAAATCTAACTAAAAGCGCTATTTTTAGAGAATTTTCCCAGGGAACCAGCATTTATTGGACCTGATCGCTTTACTCATATTGCAAAATATTTTTCACTGTAATATATTTAAAAGGGACTTCTGAAATATCACGCACGAGAAATTCACTGAGGTTGGCAAAGCGAAGACCATGAGTTCAGACTAACTCTTCTTTAGTGAATAAGTCCCATCAAGGTTTATTAATGGGCATTGATGTTACGGATGAGTTAAATTGTGAAGAGCCAACACCAGTGAGCTTCTGCTACAAGAAAGGCTGGTCTGGCCCTGCATATGGCATAGCAATATGAGAAGGATCATTTAAAGTAGCATCACCAACTTAACTATACATTATGCTGGGCCAACCAAGACCAATCTGGCCTTCTGGATACCAATGACACCTTCTATGTACGTTTTGACTAAAATGTAACAATGTTTATAAAATGTAGCAATGCTTATTTTATTCGTGTTCGGGTCTCCCCTGAGCTATTTTGGGATTATATTCGTTTTTTTTTTTTATTACATCTTTTGTATTTTTTTTTCCAGTTTTTTTTTTTTTTTTAATCCCGGTTTCTGTTTACAAGTACAAAGCCAAACCCAAATAAATACTGATTTTAATGTAATGGGACACTGTATTTTGTTTTCCTTTTGTATACCTTTTTGATTTTCTAGTAGCTCTGCTCTTTATGGTATAGTTTTTATTAACAGCGTGGACTTTATCTCCAACAGATAAACAAATGTGGCTATAAAACTGTACGACGTGTGGAACTGTGGGCTTCTGGTGCTATTCAGAAACATACTGAGTTCAGATTAAAGGTTACAGAATTTGCCGTTTACTCCTAAATATTGGATGTATAATTGAAGGGAACTGATTCATTCATGCTTTTAGAAGTGGAATACAAGGGTGGCAAAGGGGCCAGGACATCTCCCACCATCCCCACCACCATCTCCTCTGTGATCAAAAATGTATCCTCCACCTTGTAGCACTGATATAATCACAGCAAGTAGGAGTATGAGTTTAGAGAAGAGGAGCTTCTACTTCAGCTGTCTAAAATAAAGACAAATAAGTTGATGGGGTCTAATGGGATACACCCCAAGTCATTAAAGGTGCTTGATGTTGTACTAGCAAAACAGTTAGTCGATATATTTACCCAATCATTGTTAATGTTAACAGTCCTAGAAGATTGGAGATTCGGGTGCCCATTCACAAAAAAGGCAGTAGGGAGGAGCTGGCCAACTACAGACCACAGTCTTACATCACTAGTGGGGAAATTAATGGAAACTATGTTAAAGGATAGGATTGTTAAACGTATGAAGTCACAATTTCAAGATCAGAAACAACATGGGTTTATTTCAGGGCAGTGGCATCGCTACAGGGGGGGAATTGCCCCCGACCAAATTTGGAACCACCCAACCTAGGGTGACATGTCCCAGATTCCCAGGTCTCGTGCAGCGTGAATTGAAATGCTCTGAACGCCGGAACGAGGTCATATTCCGGCGCTCAGCAGTGAAGCAGCACGTACCGTGGCAGAGCAGGGTGATGTAGGCCTCACACTCCCACCGCAAGACTTCAAGGTAAGTGAACTACAAAGTGGGGAGAGGTAGATAGGGGGGCAGAGGGTGGGAAATGTGTAAGAGAGGGAGTAGATAGTGAGAAAGAGGGTAGTAAGAATATTGAAATAAGTGAGTATGAATTAATGTGTGGATGAATTGTCTGAATGAGGGAGAGAATTAATGAATTTGTCAGAATGTATTCATGAATATGTGTAAATGATATGTGTGAGAGAATAAATGATTGTGTGGCAGAGCCTGTCCTGGTGTGACAGAGCCTGTCCTAAGGTGTGTGTCTGGGTGTCGGTGTGGAAAAGCCTGTCCTGGTGTGATGTTCTGTGTCACAGAGCTGTTCTAGGATGTTGTTTGGAAATAGTAGGTGTGGAAAGCTGTCTGGGTGTGAATTTGTTTGGATGTCGGTGTGGCAGAGCCTGTACTGGTGTGTGTTTGGGTGTCAGTGTGGAAAAGCCTGTCCTGGTGTGTGTGTGTTTGGTTATCTGTTTCCTGGCACTTAATTTACTGTAGGAACTATTTAATTTTTACTTATCCAGAGATAAAACGCCATCCTGAATTTATAGTGACTTTAAGGGACAAAACATTCAAGGCCCTGAAATCATTTAGTGAAAAAGATAAGGTATTGTGTTTGCTATTATAATATTTATTTCAAAGATTAGTCGCAATAAATTGTGGCTTCAGGCTTCCCATGTTGAATCACCAAGTATGTATGTATATGTGTGTGTGTATATATAAGTATGTGTGGTGTATCCTACTGTTGTGTGTATTATATATATGTAATATATAATATATATTATATAATATATATTATATATAGTACTATGTAATATATGTTTTTCAGTAGGTATGATTTAATGGTGGAATATAATGCCCCCCCCCAGTTTTGACTCTCGCGCTCATCTTATGTGCCCTCCAATTATAATGTGTTTTCTAGAGTCGCACTGGATTCAGGGAGATCATGCAACTATCTTATTGATATTTCTGTTGGTGACTAAAATAATGATGCGGGAGGCAATTGTGTTGGTATTTGAGTTTATGGTAAGATTTCTTGCAGAATGTCACTAGAAGACTTATAAATAAACTGCAGTCTCTGAGTTTAGATCCCAATATCATTGAATGGATCAGGCAGCGGCTGAGTGACAGAAAACAGAGGGTTGTAATCAATGGAGTATATTCAGAGCAAGGGATCTCGGGGGTCTGTACTTGGAACTATTCTCTTAAATATTTTTATTGGTGACATTGTAAGGTAAGGTATGTGTTTTTGCTGATGATGCCAAAATTTGCAACCAGGTTTATGTTCCTGGAGGGAGAAGCCAAATGGCAGATGATTTAGGTAAACTAGAACAATGGTCAGAGCTGTAGCAACTGACACTTAATGTGGATAAATGCAAAGTAATGCATCTACGGGATAAAAACCCAAGGGCAGAGTATAGAATATTTGATACTGTCCTAACCTCAACGTGCGAGGAAAGGGATTTAGGGGTAATTATTTCTGAGGATTTAAAGGTAGGCAGACAATGCAGTAGAGCAGCAGGTAATGCGAGCAGAATGCTTGGTTGTATAGCGAGAAGTATTAGCAGTAGATAGAGGGAAGAGCTCACTTGGAGTATTGTGCACAGTACTGGAGACCGTAACTCCAGAAGGATATAGAAATGTTGGAGAAAATACTAAATGGTTCATGGATTACGGGATAAAACTTACCAGGAAAGGTTAAAGGATCTTAACATATATAACCTGGAATAAAGAAGTGACAGGGGGGATATTATAGAAACATTTAAATACTTAAAGGGAATCAACACAAGAAAGGAGGTAAGTATATTTAAAAGCAGAAAAACTACTACAACAAGAGAACATAAATTAAACTTAAACTAGAGGGACACATGTTTAAAAGTGATATCAGGAGAAGAGGTAGAGGTTAATACAATGAAAGAGTTTACACATGCATGGGATAGGCATAAGCCTATCGTACATATAAGATAATGAAACTATTCAGAAATTGGGCAGACTGGAAGGGCCGAATGGTTCCTCTCTGCTGACGCATTCTATGTTTCAATGATGGGGGATAGAGCAAGTCCATGGAGGCTATTCTGTACTGGCACACTACAAGACAAAAAGGGGGGCAAAATGACCCATGCTGCCCCCCCTCTAGCAACAGATTGAGTCCTGCAATGTGCGGCCAAAATGTTAATAGGGAAGTATTTAAAGAAGTGTTGGGAGAAAGGTCAGTCTCCGACTAAGAGCCACAGGGGCTTAGATGTAATGTAGTGATGTGATATATAACGGAGAGGATGGTAGATACGTGGATAAGTATACGGCTATCCTGGATACCCTGATATTTCTATGTTTTCGAGGTTTTATAACAGAAAACAGGTTAAAAATGAATTATCCACTTTCCGTATAGATGAGTGTTTATTCCCTACAAAACTTTTGCACGCTCATGGATTAAAAGTGTTATTTGTGTTCAACAAATGCGCCGTTTCCCCTAATCTGCATTACACGCCTTTACAAACCAACCTTTACTGAAAATGACCCACGCTGGTAGATTCTGTGGGAACGAGGCATCTGGTATAAGGCCACCTCAGCAGAAGGGCTCAGACACACGAGGAACACGCGTCGTGGAGAATACTATGGAGAAACCCTTCTTCTTCCAACTTTTTCTGTTCTTTCTGTTTGCGTCATGGAGGTTCGTGACCTGCAGTCCCGATGCAAAAGCGGCTAAAGAATTCCCTTCGCATGTGTTCCACAATAAAACTATCATCGCAGACCATCAGTAAGTATTCTGCAATTAAGTTTCTCTTTGCGGTTATTTCTGAAGGTTTCTGACAGTTACTTAGTGAGCACAATGTACTCCTTCCCAACATGAGAAACCTTTAGAGTTGGACTATTAAATGGACTCTCTATCATCATTAGTGGGCTATGGGGCACATCGTGCTAACCTACACAGAATATACCCATTTGGTGCACAAATCCAGTTTAAAATACGATTTCCAAATATGTTAATCGAATTTAAGGACAGTAACTACAATACATTGCACATAATATTATATACTGATTTGACTGTACATTTCACAGGACCAATAAAGCCGTTACTGTAGAAACTCACAGTAATTGACCTTTCGTAATGTGGAATATGTATATAAAATATATACATAAAAGTGAGGAAGCTTTTCGAACATCCCTATATATCATTTTCCAGATTATGAAAGGCCAATTACTGTGAGCGTCTACAGAAAATTCTTTATTGGCCCTGTATAATGTACAGTTAAATCAGTGAGATTTCTTCAGACAACTCACCCATATGTAATATAAAGGGCCAGTTCAGCTCTTCACATTGGAGAAAGTTGCCAATGTTGGTCCTTCATACAGAAGTGTGAAGTGAGGGTATGAAAACCCTTAATGAATAGACCCACCAAAAATACCATCAACATAAATGTATTGTATTGTAATTGCCAGCCATCTAGAAGAAGACCTTAAACATGAAATAGGCGATGTTGACTTGGAGAAAGCATCTGAAGACGAACTGGAGTTTTACTATTTCACGTGAGTACGATTACACACAATTCATTATTATGAGTTGGCACTTTATTTACAATTTTTTGGACAAATTCTAAAGAACTATGGGAACATTTAATAAGCCACCATACACTGATGAGTCTTCTCTCCATTAAAAGTGTATATTGTAATATATTGTAATACCTCTCAGCGACTCCATGGAGCTTTCTGGACAGACTATTATAATAGACAGGCAATAGACAATTGCTTCTGCCAACCTGTTCTTTCCATACTGGTGTTCACAACTTTTAACATTTCCTATGGCCAACAAAGGACTGTTGTTTCAGGGATCTATGTTCAGGTTGGCATAAATCTGCACATCTGCTTGTTCACATGTAAATTGTAATTTCACGTCTTCTAGACATCAAATCATTCTGTGCATAATTAGAATTAAAACCCAGCTACTTCCTAATAGATTATGACGTAGGGGAGATAGAACATAGCAGATGTAGAGGGGTAAATGTCAGTAAGCAATTAAACACTAGGTGTAATATGAGATTTTTAAGTAGGAAACTAACGGGTAAATTTGATGGACCAATTGTGACTACACGACCTACACGTCTGTCTTTTGTTACTATGAATTGAATCTGTCATACGTGTACACCGTGCAGAATTCATGATTTCGATCACAACAAGCTACTGGACGGGCTGGAGATAATGGCGGCATTGCAGGACTCGCTTGAACATTATTTGGGGGACGCGTTCTCAAAGGAAGAGAAGATGAAGCATTACATAGGTACGTAATGGATGAAGATCTGCAATGTGGGGACTGATAGCCTGTAGGTTGCTCAGACAATGCCACCTGCATGTAATAGTATAGGAAAGTGATCATCATATCTGCATTATTCAGTATTTTGCTTCAATCAATCAAAAATATTTCACCTTATTTACTGCTTTATTACATTCTGCAAAAAAATGTACAATGTATGATCGCAGTCAGTTATATTTTATGTAGTAGTTTATGCTTTAAAAGAGAACAGTGACATTACTGGTAGTCTTTAATCACAATTTTTACAAATTCAATCTTTTCCTTTTTTTAACTTGGCTAATGATAGAAAATATAGATTTATTAATATCAATTAAAATGTATTAAGATATTATGCTATATCATGCTCACATCCATTTTAAATTGAAGGTTCACCTTCAAATATTTGTGATAATAGGTTTAAAGAGGATTTTTCTTTCACAACTTGTTCTGCGGCAGCTCAAAGCAAAAGCATATTCACCAGAACCCATCATTTGCTAAGACATTCCATGTAAGCGCCACAGCGCAGAGCAAATCGCAGAGTGCATATCCCAATCATTTGTTAAAATCTAATTAATTAATTGCATTGTTGTAACCCATATGTAGCTTTAAAGGGTCAGACAGAGTCTGCAAAAACATGCAAGATGAGTCAAAAAAGGACGAGAGAGAGAGAGAGAGAGAGAGAGAGAGAGAGTGTGTGTGTGTGTGTGTGTGTGTATATATACACATATATACACACACCCCTGGTTAGGCACTACCAGTTATGTCCTGTTTACACATTGTACAGCGCTGTAGAATATGATGGTGCTATATCAATAAAAAATATGGCACAAAAATAAGTTTAATTGTTTTTAGGTGCAATAAAGCATTTCTTTTCTGGTATGGTGGGTCTTCTACCACCATATAAGTTGATTTTTTTTTTTACTATTTTGTTCCCATAACTTGTCCAGAATAGCTAAGTCACATTTAAAATTCAAAGGAAAAAATAAAAAAAATATCTGACTGCAGTTCAAAGTCATCTGCAAAAATCAAGATAAAGTTGGAGTTCTAGTAGATAGAGAAGATCAAAGCGGAGCTGGCAGCGCTGACGTGATTCTGTAACTCCCCTGACAACGGCTCAGCAGAGATGTGGCAACTCTGGAGCTGTTCGCTGGAATCCCATTTACATTTTCTTTTAATTCCTCTTATCAGGTGCCTCTCCGTAGAATATTCAAGCATAGAAACGTGTTATGCGTTCGAGTTCTGTAGACATTTTCAGGTCAACGATTCTTCTAATCTGACTTATGTGGGGTGCACTAAAGACTGAGGTTATTAAAGGGTTTAAGATGTGATTAGTATTCTTTGTTGCATTCTTAGGCAATGGAGTATATTTTAAGTGCACCTACCTTTTGCGACAATATTGTGGCTATAGCCACATAGTTTTGAGTGTTTCACTTCCAGCGTTGGTTGGTAGAGCTAATTCCTGGCATAGAAGAACCAGCAATGGTTGCATAATGCCCTACTGAGGCTGACAATGGATTTCTTTCATTAGAACTTCATACATGATACACAAAGCAAACGCACAACAAACACTTTAACTTAGACACAACATGCGTTATAGAGAACTAACCCAATGAGAAACCAAGAAAACAGGAGGAATCCTGTTGGCAATGGCTCAAACAGATAGACCAGTGGCATCTTTGAATGTCAGCTCACCAATGTAACTGTATATCACGCAGGGGGCACTCCAGCCATTCAATCATAATAGTCTTTTACCGCAACAACCACCAATTTAACCACGTTTAAATGTCTTGTGGTCCTGAAAGGGTTTGGTGTTTATTAGTCTTATAATCTCCCTTTACTGTGCATATTTTTTACACCATTTTATTTGTTCCTTTATTTTGAACTCCCAAACCCAAGTTCACTGCCTTAACGATGTCATTTAACAAATAACGCTACCTTTAGCTTTCAGGTGGCAGCTCCACCAATATAGCTTTCACTGCAGCAGCAGACCTAAGAGCTTAAAACATTTAACCCTGAAAGACCAGAGGCAAACAGATATACATATTATATACTATATATACAGTGATCAGTTCAATTGAGACACCAACTGCCAGCAGAAAAATTAGGCATGCATGGAAGTTTAATGAAAAACCCTATCATTTTGGTTTTTTTATGATGCATTACTGCTTGTTTCATGTTCTCAAATCTCTTAATTGTATATACATGCAGAAATGACGGACGAAGTTCTTGAAGAGGATGATCTGGATAAAGACGGCTTTTTGTCTTACGTGGAGTACATGCACTCTCAAAAACGTACTGCAAGCCCCACCACCATTCTGGATAAGAATGCAAAGGACAAAACTGGTTCCAAAAAGAGCACCTGACATCTATATAGGCATTTGTATTAGACCTATCCATCTATATAGGCATTTCTATTATGTTAATAAAAGCTGTTTCTATGCGAGAAATCTCTTTTTTGGGTGGTTGATTTACAAAGACAGATGCATAAGATTTACAGCAAAATAAAATACACCTTAAAGCTCGGCCAGAAACAAAACTACTGGCAGCGCGGGTAAAACAGGGCAGTAAATGCACAGTAGGTACAATCCAAGTAGTGAAGGCAGCTCAAACAGGTGCGGGTAGGTGGGGGCTGGCACCGTCTGGCCCAGGAGGCAGGTAAAACCAAGTGGGCCCCATCGGCCCCTTGCTCCCCGGGAACACACACGCAAGGGCACCGATTTTTACACTCCTTACATTTGCAAACGCTTACAGCCTCACACTTACACATATTCCTGCTCACACACTAATATATACACTATAACATACAGTCATACATACTTACACTCCCTGGCTCCTCACACACTGTGCAAGCAGACTGGCTTTTACCACGGGGATCACTCTGTATTCTTGCCTCCCAACAATGTTCCATCTAATTTTTCTTAGTTGGCATGCGCAGAAAATTTCTCTTGTGCAAAAAGTTTCACAGAGCAAAAATTTTGTGCGCACAATATCCGCGCACCATAAAGTTTAAAAAAAATAGTATTTTTTTCTTTTTTTGGGAAAAACTGTTGTGCGCACAATTTTTGGACATGTGCACTCTCTAAAAAAGCTATGTGCGCGCGCACACAAGCGCACAGCTTAGAGGGAACACTGCCTCCCAAGCCAGCAATTGCCACATGAGCGGGACCCTCACCCATGACCTGGCCACTAAAATGACTCCCTCAGTGGAGTATACATGATGTCCGTACTTATAGTGAAAATGTGTTTCCAAATGGTAAGCTTTGTCTATTTACTCGGTTCTATTTATTCAGTCACTGCGTCTATGCATCTTCTGGAATATGTTTGTAAAAGAAAAAAAAAACCCACTTGCCATGTTAGTTTAAATCAACTGAACATATTTATCCATGAGACATCAAACCGATACGGCTATACATGTGAAGTGTCAAAAAAGCCAATTTAAATGGTTTAGCTTTAAATACTTAAAGAATATTTGTGTGGGTTTAATCACAGTCTGTATACAGATTTTTTTCATGTAAAAACATCAGGAAAAAAATACTGATCCTTTGAATAAAAATTGGCAAAAAAAGTATTTTGTAAATTAATTCACACACATATATATATATATATATATAAATGTCTCTAGAATACAAAAGTTTCATTCAGATGTTTACTTCAGGTACTTTGCAAAAGGTGCAAAGGCCACAGATAAAACAGTGAGTGACAGTAAGTCACTCTCCGGGATATTTGGTGCACTGATGAAGCAAAATATACCAACGGTAATTCATATCCATGTTATTTGGAGGAGTTCAAGCTTTCCTTAGTAGTCAGTAAGCCTTTCTCAAACAGGAGCGCGGCCACAGTGATCTGCAGGACAAGAAAAAGGTGACAAAGGACTTTACAAAAAGACACATTCTTGGAGTATTTATCAAATATTAATTAATATATATATATTTATATATATTAATGTTTCCATCTTTGCACATAAAACATTAAAAAGCCAATAATATCCCAAAGTTACTGGCTCCGCACAAGGGCTTAAACAATTTTATATCCAAATTACACTATATTGGGCACCATGCCTTGGGGTTCTTTGAATGTTTTAATAGTAGCAATAGGCAAAATATGTGGCGGAATGGCAAACTTGCTTACCCGATCATCCAGCATCTTACAGGGAAGATTTTGCACAGCTACGTATTTTGGGTACGAATGGAGAAGGTGTTCCACGGCATCCACGTGCTGCAACGAGGAGAAAACAAAATGAACCCCGTGCAAAACGCATGAAAAACCCAATATGCATTAAAAAAAAAAAGATTTTTTGGAAATAGACTGCTTCTTTAAATTATTGGATATTACGGCTGTTCCATCAAGGTAATATACGGTGATATACTTTGGGATATTTGTATGGTGATGTAACAGTGGCATAAGCAGCAAAAAAAAGTCTAGAAAATACATTTACATTTATTAGATCATAAATACATAAACGGAATATGAGGTAAGAAAGGAATCCTTGGTCTACTAAATAATACAAATTAAAAAAATCCCAATTTATCTTTTCCTGATGGGCAAAAAAAATCCAGTGTCCAGACTGTACAAAGACTTGGTGTCTTCTCGGGGGCCAATAGGTACAATAATCGGGGAACAGATTCCCTTTTTATTACCTCCATATCTATCTCCATGAACTTCGGCTCCTCCTGGTGGTAAACTCTGGAGTTTTCAGTTGAATAAAACAACAGACAGGAGTCTCCTTCACTACACAACCTGTAAAATACCAAAAAGAATAACAATGAACAGCGCTTGATGCAGTCGGACCATTATAGTTTAATCCTCTAGCCTTGGCTGTGAAACACACTTTCAAAATGAAATATAAAAAGACACCCGTCTCAGGTTTGGTTAAAGGGGGAAATTCATTCATGAGACATACATTAGAATACGTTTAGTAAATATGGGTGGGTTGCTTTCCACTGAACTAACAGCCGCCGGTAGAACGGTGCAGCCGCCTATGCAAGTTCAGCAGGCAGAAAATGCACAGGATGGGAAGAAAGAGAAGGACATCATCTTTAATTATCAATCAGCAGCTAGCAAATCCAACAGACATGTTTTCAAATATTAAAGGTGACATTTAGCAATGTCTTTTCATTTATTAAAGGACATGCATCTGACCATCTTTCCTCTTATTGCATATAAACATCATAATCGGTGCAAGAATCAAGTGGGGGACACAACATGAGAATCTCTTTACTAATCAACAAATAATCAATAACTCAAGTATTCTTGAGTGCAGATTGGATGGGCTCTGCAGTCAAATTCTATGCTTTTGTAAGCGTGCCATAGTGAAATACGCTTTTGGTATACAAAGGCAAAAAGGTATAAATATGGAATTTAGTGCCCGCTGTCAGTAAAGCTACCTGGCTGCCACGTTCTGCCAAGAAATATGAATATCACTATTACCGCCCAACATTGATATTATACAGAAGAGTGAATTAGTTCACGAAAATCACTACAGGTCATCTAAATGCTTCTTATAGCTACGGGGTATACAAAAACAGCATTTCAAGCCCAATACAATTTCTCATGTTCTTACATTGCTGTATTTATATAGAATATCATATTAGTAACTTTAATTTAAAGTGAAAAAGAGGCCGCTTTAAAAACATTATTTACTACTAAATTTTGCCAGGAAAAATATATTTACTCTACACCAGGGGTGCACAACTTGTGCATGAGGGCCACAAATGGGCCAGGGATGCTGTGTAGCCTAAAAAAACAACGATTTTATCAAATTTTTAATTGAGATACTGGTGCTCACGCTGGGATATCCACAAATTGTGGCCCATTTTGCAACCGGAGTACCGATTTACACCCTAGGTTACCGGTGTGAAGGCACTAGACTGACCTTGCAATGCCACCTCGCAGAAGCCTTATTTTAGTGTCTTTTCCAATCTCCAAAGTGCTATCTTGAACACATCCATCTTCCCACTTCACATGCGCTCCATGCACACTGTGAGCCCGCTCAGCTGGAAGGAAATTCACAATTATGAAACCTACTATAAAATGATTAAAAGAAACAAAAATATTTCCAGGAACGCAGCGTGCCAAGTTCTAAAGGAACTACACGGCAAAACATCAAAACTAAATTAAATACAGCAAGAGAGATCACTATAAAACCTTTAATTCAAAACAGAGGTTCTTCGGATATTAGAAAAGATGTTGAAGAATACACAAACAAATAAAAGAACACCGACACCAAACAACTCAGTGATGAGAACAGTTCTCTGAAGAGTTCTTTGGAGAATAGCATGGACATTATCCAAGGAGATGCCTGTGACGGAAGCCTCCATCACTGGGACCACTGGAGAGGCCTGACTGCCAGCCTCCTCCCTATTGACTATGGGCCCTGGGTTTGTAAAGACTTCTGTGTCTACCCCCAGCAGTATATTATCCCATCACAGCAGACAGCCAGGATCTGCCACCAGGGAGTGACCGCCATTGTCTTAATTTAATATCAGACCCCCCCCCACCCCATGGTGCATTATTATGTTGTATAAATCAGTCCCCCCCCCATTGTATTGTTAATTCCATTACTGCCCCCGTTGTCTCTGGGAGGCAGATTAAGGGGGTGGTTTGCATCCCAATATCTTGTTTTATGTAAATGTGTGGTTTGCTGGATATATCCAGCTCTGTGTGTCCAAAAAAAAAAAAAGTCTCTCTTTGGTTTTACCCTACGCTGAGCCTCGGCTAGTGACTGGGGAACCAGGGAAAGTGTGTTGTCCCAGGGAGCACAAGACAGCGGAGGTAGTCGGTTGGACTAGCCAGCTCCGTGACAATGCCCATGCTGGTCACTCTTCAAATAACGCATGCAGTTTTATGGAGAAAAATTCTAGAGATGGTCACAATCTGTCGCTCGTGTACCTGGAGTAAGCACAGGAGGAAGGCAATCATGCAGAAACTCCTTAGCCTTTTGGTCTACTGCTGCATCCACCGGCGCATAATCTGACAATTTCTTCATAAGTGTTTGAACTTTCTGTATAAATGTCTGTCTGCGTGAGTCCTCCTGAAATGAATTATGCCAAAAACCAAAACAAAGAAAAAAAAAATAGCAAGAATTCATAATACAGCCCAAAGATATAACAGTATCCTGTAATTGCTCGTCAGGAAACACATAAATCTGAGAGTGTAATCTCTGAAGTCATTTTATATGGTGAAAGTCAAAGCAAGGGCTTATTGTAAAGGATTCAAGAGGAAATCCTACCCTATTTGTTGAGGATATACACTGAATTTAGGCACTTTAAAAAAAAAAGGAGATTTCGATAATTACATCCAGATATACAGTTGAATAAATATCACTCAACAGTAACAGCAGACAGTAACCCAACGTCTCTTTCCCATTAAGATAACTCGAAGGTTCAAAAGTGCATTTACCAGTTCGGCATTCTGAACACCCATATATTCCATATAGTCCAGCGGGAGCCCCTTACGGAATTCCACATCTTCCTCAGCCGCAACTTGCAGAGCTGCCGGCAGGAGCTGCAGAGAGAGGGAGGGGGTAATATCCTGAACACATAAACCCCTTTGAAAACCCAACAAGGTGGACAATAACAATGCCCTTTAATTTGATGCAAACTTCATCGCAGCTTTAAAGTTAACATGATTAAACGTGTCAGCTGTGGAATAAATTGTACATTTTTGGGTGGTTTTACCCAAAGAAGTAACTTCTTGTGAAATTATTGATAATATTTACTTGCTTTTGATGCTTGTGGGTTATTCATACCATTCGAATCATCTTACCTTCCCCAGGAGGTCCACCCAGCTATTCCTTTGATAAGAGGAAACGGTGATGTGTAGGGAGTGCACATCAGGTAGACAGTCCCCTTGGTGAATAAATCCTCTGGGGAAATACAGGAGATCTCCTGCTTCAAGGATGGTTTCCAGAATGGGCTCCCCGATATCCTCATCAGTGAAATTAGCTGTTAAAGTATAACAGAGCATTAATGGTTAATGTCGTCACTGGTGTTTATTCACTAAAGCAGATCTTTGCAGAGGAGTTGCAGAGTTACTGTGAATTACGAGGGACTAAATCCAGCGAAGTTGTCCCACAAGAAGGACTGAGCTGGCCCTGTGTAGTGTATAGGTAGATCTGTCAGAAATCCCGTACATTTGACTATGTACCGTATTCTACTGCAGACACCAATAAACCCTACTGTCTGCGATAAAAAATATATTCTGCGGTATCTTGTAACAGCAGATCAGGGGCAAATCTCTGATTAGAAGGAACGTTCCAAAGTCTCTATTTTGAGACTGAAACCCAGAAACGCAAACCTAATAATTCTTCCTGATTTCTGCATGTCTTTTATTAACGTGCAATTTCTATTCAGCCAAATATACCCAACACTGATGCCATTTCTTTAGTAATCTCATTACCAATGTATATCATGCTTTTGTTTGTGGGAGTAGCACGGCTAGAAAGCCGTTCATCTTTTGACCATGTAAAGAAGACTTATTGGGCAAACAAATTTACCCGTTGCCTGTATTTGTTTTTAACCTCCCTCTCATTTCTGCCCTTTCAGAATCACACGCTCTCGTGGTAATCGAAGGACCTAATTAACACAAGCTCCTGACAATATTCTCATATACTGCTGCCCGCGTATTCCTTGTGACGCTAATGCGGGCATTTGGAAAATTGCATGCTGGCTATTTTATGCAACTCATCTCATAAAAAGTACATTTTACACATTAAAATCTGTAAAATGATCACTGTGCAGGATTACCGTAAAATAAAGTATATTTATATTATATATATATATATATATATATATATATATATATATACACATATATACATACACACACACAATACATATATATATATGACGCAACCTACCACTTGAGAACTGTGGGAGCCATTCTGACTTCTGCCTAAAAAAGTAATACAATTAATAAATAAAAAAAATATTTTGTACACAATAGATATGAAAATTGCTGTATTGTACACTTTCACAACATATTATACACAGAAACAAAAATCAACATGCTATAATAGTGATCTTATGTCTGCATTTAAAAAGTTACAGGTTATATAGCTTTCTCTTTCCAGAATATGGAGGTGTGCGCGATATAATTGTGCAAGACATGGACTGTAGGGGCTTCTGGGGAAGGATGGGTTAAAAAGCCATGTTGCTTTAGAAACTCCATTTTGCCTTTCTGTGCATTATCATTTTGTTGGAACTGTGCTTGTGATAGTTGCTTAAAGTCTACATCCGCACCCCAGAGGTCCAGGTTTGATTTTTTCTTGTGCCCTTGTAATTCTATACCATTGAACATTGCAGCTCAACATTATAAAGAAATGTGTTTGCACACTACCTCCTATGTAAGCTCCTCGCTTCTTACTCTACAACAATAAAAAGGACCTCAATTGGATCCAGTTTAGTAGATCCCATCTACCAATTCTGCGTTACTTGCGTTGTGACCTGACGCAGCAGATTCCCACTTGGGACTTTAAAAATAACACAGTGTTTTCCAAACTTAAAGTGTAAAGGATCTTTAATGTATAACAACTTTTTTGTTAGGCATTTGAGATGCGGCTAGGTATGTTTTTAGAGGAGCAAAGTGGTGTGATGTGACACCGTATCGGTTTTAAGGTCAAATCAGGAAAACTTGCCTGGGCTTGTAGACTCTCCAGTGCTTCTTTCCTTCCAGCTGAACCACAAAGGCTTCAATGTCATCATAATGCGGGGCAAAACCCTGCGTGCCGGCAGGCGTCAGGTATCTGATGGGACAAAAATAAATAAAAATGTATTTGCTTCTCCGATTCCCCTTCCCAGATATACATAGATTCAGTTTGAAAATGTATGTGTTTAAAAAGAGGAAAAAATATTGCAAACAAATAGTATTTCTCCAAAAAAAATCAACAGTTTTAAATCACGGATAAGAGAAAACTAGTGAGGTTTAAAAATGCAATTAGAAAGTTTAACATTATTACATTTTTAAAGTACATTTTCCGTTTAATTTGTGCCAGTACAGCTGCCATAACATATTTTTCCAGATATTCGAACTGCGTGTAGTGAAGCGAAAGGCACCCCCCCCCGAGGATAAAACTACTCACGTGTTTGCCCCAACCATGCTTCCAAAAAGGTCTTGCAGGACCGATAAGAAGCTCCATACCGTGTGTGAGAACGCCTGGGGATTTAACAGTCTCAGCGAGCAGCCGTTCTGTGAAGCAATGATTTGAAATGGGAAACAAGGACAGGAGATTTTAACTGAGAAATCCACAATTTTAACCCTGTCATGACGAGGGACAGCCCTCCTAATTATTGGGTTTAGATGCTCACTCACTCCTAACAGGTGTATAAAATCAAGCACATAGGGGGGCCATATCATAGACAAACACTGGCAGTAGAACAGGTAATAACAAAAGAGCTCAGTGACTTAAAACATGGAACCGTCATAGGATGTCACCTTTGCCACAAGTCAGGTTGTGAAATTTCTGCCCTACTAGATCTGCTAGGTCCCCTGGAGGCAGGGCCGGCCCTACAATGGAGCCGAGTGGGGCAAGTGCTTTCTTTTTTTTAAGCGGAGGAGAGAGAGGGGCGCCGAGTGGTTCCACAATAATAGCACTTCCAGGCAGGGCCGGCCCAAGACTTAATGCCGCCTGGGGTGAAGTTTAAAATGCCGCCCCCCGGTGTTGGCGGGGGGCCTGGGGCAATTGCCCCACTCGGCACCATTGATGGAGGAATCTGAGTTTGGTGGATGCCAGGAGAAAGCTATCTGCTGGAATGCATAGTGTCTACTGTGAAGTATGGGAGGATGGTTAATGGTATGGGGTTCTTTCGGGTGTTTGGCCGAGGTTCCTTTGTTCCAGTGAAGGGTAATGCTAATGCTACAGCATACAAGCCTGTTTTGTGGGCCTATATGTCCAACATCAGTGCCTGACCTCACAAATGCTCTTTTGGCTAAATGGGCAAAGATTCCCACAGAAACACTCCAACACCTTGTGGACACCTACCCAGAAAAGTAGAGGCTCATTATAGGTGTGATGGTAAGGTGTCCATAAAATTATATAAGTAGCCTTCATATAACTCATTTAATAATAAAACAAAAACAAAACGTTTTGAACATAATTTTCACACAACTAAGACAGGTGAAAGCAGTTACCCCCAAAAAATATATACTTTTATATATATATGTTACTTTATTTATATAATTTGTAGAAAAAAATTACAAACATTCGACAGACTTAGGCTCCATTACAGATAACATATTTTCATAATTTATATTCGATCTTTCGAAGACTTCCAAAAAAGTTAATAAACAGCACAATTAAATGTTGCAGTACAAATTAGACAGAGAGAAAAATAGATAAGTAAATAAAATAAAAAACACAAGGGGTATGTGTGTATTTGCCCATATCTCCTTATAGTTCTAAGTTATGTATATGTATTTTTTCCCTTTTGTTTCTATCTTTTATTTATTATGGCAAGGACCTAATAACTCCATGTTTCAAGTAGTTTAACCCAAAAATATATTGACGTACATGCTCTGATTAGAAAAACCACCTCGTATTTTGTAAATAACAGGTCAAATATTGCAAGATACCCATCATTATTAAGCTGTAAATATTTCAAATTTGGTATAACAAATGGTTTGCTCTAATTAGTTATCACTGCAAATACATTACTCTTTCATCCACCAATTAGGTCTATGAGGGCTGCCTAAGATACACAGTTTTATGCTGTCCCAAGAGCCCTTAAAGATCACAGACGTACAGAACATATTTTGGAAAATGAGCGTTATTACTATACAAAATAAAATACAGGGTGGCCAAGTCCTAGCATTGTAGGCATGTTTTTTCTTTTTTTCCTTTACCTTGAAATAATCCCACACAACCATGGGCAGTGCTCGGCCAGGAGGATTATGGGTTTCTCGTTTTCCATCTGTATAGCTGGTGACATCAAGGTTAACTCCAAACTGCACGTTATCCTAAATATGAAAACAACGAACGCAAAAGAATGAACCGTAAGAAAATAAGAATGGTTTCCAAGCAATGTGTTTTCTTAGGAGCTCTTTAAAACAGTAGACCTGTTATCTTCACCTATTCCTTCTCAACGATGTTTATAGTACAAAGAATTAAACTATTTAATCAACTACACAACATGTCTATGGATTAGCAGGGAAGTGGGAGGGCACACAAGAACAAAAAGGCATCCATTGGACAACTTGGATTTAAAGGGCAACCTGTGTTTTTTTCTTTTTTAAAGATGGTGCAGCACTTTCATGGTTAGCCCCCCCCCCCAAAAAAAAAAACCACACAGAACTGTCACTGTGCTAGTGAAGGTGGTGACTGGGTACACCACATGGCCGCAGGATCTGGGTTTGGCTGAACACTACAATCTCATTAATGACCAGAATTTACAATAAATAACGCTTTTCTACAGCCCTAAAATAGAGATTAGCCAGTCAGTCATGTTTTCTAAACAATACTCAGTTTCCCAACAGCTCAGACCAGCAATCTCTCACCTCTCTTAGAATTCTGTCAAATTCAGAAGTGGAAAAAATGCCGTTAAAGTAACTGCTATTATGCCGTCTAACCAGAGCAGGCTTTTTCTCCCAAATATCCCTAAAAGAGAGAAAAAACAAATCATGTTGGAAAACCAAAACATTAAATACTGTATTCCCCCATCTTTACTTTTAATTCCATAAAGCTTCTTCAGCTTTTTGGGGTGCATTAACCTTGGGCCCTGCTATAGACCCACCATATAAACAAAGCACACTGGGCCTTTAATGCAGTCCATGGGGGCTGTGATGAGCTGGCACAGCCTCCATAGCATAAGCAGGCCAGTTAAGGAGATCAAAGAAAACCCATATAACTGTCCCATTGGCCAACAAGACGGGCTTGCAGATATTCCACACTGAATATACAATGAGGACATAGAAGCACCAAGTAATGAGTATCATTGTTGGTGCTGTATGAATTTATTATGGTCCTAAAATATTTTTTATTCGGCTCTTCTATTAAAAGCATGCACTGTGTAAAACAAATGTGATACCTGAAAAAATCTGTGGGTTTAACCGGTGAAATCAGCCACTCAAAAAGTGCCAAAGCCCTTTCTTTACTGTTCTGAATCTTCCCAAGATCTTGCAAAACAATGTGAAGTGGAGGCCCGACATGTTGCTTGCTGCTCCTTGCCTATAACATAATACAAGCACACATCATTGGAATATTCACAGACGATGGCAAACACCTAAAATTATCTATATGCGGATTTAAAGATATTAGCAGTTACTATACGTATAGGAATATTTCTACCCAGTGATATACACTCCAAAGCTATAAACGCATGTTAGTGGGGAGTTCTTCTGCGAGATTAAATTGCCTATTGATGCCAACCTACATACAAAGGCATATTCTGGTCTAGGCTGACTCAGCCTAGGATGGCAATAGCCTCTCTGCTTCAAAGCCTGGGGCCAATCACCCTAATTGGGCGATCAGGCTTCACGTTGCACAACTGACTTAATGACCGGTCGGAGAGACGGGGCATCTCTTTTGTACATTGCCCATTTACTTTTGGTCTTTATAGGATGTGGTATGCACGCTGCATGTACTGAAGTAAAGTGGGAATGAGAGAGGTGACTGCTGGTGCAGGCCAAGAGCGGCCCCTACCCTTTCTTATACAGGGGGAATAAAGATGTAGATTCTGAGAACAACTGCTCCCACATCACGTATGGGCTGTAGATATGGTTATTCTGGTGGAAAGTGGTAAATGTGGAACTATCTGGAAGAAACAGAAATATTACCGGTGAGGCAAGGGTTTCATTCTTGGCAGATGTATCGTGTCTTTCCAGTTTTTTGTTTGTACTTTTTGTTTTTCTGCTTGAGCAGGTATTGGACACGGATACGACTTCTTCATCATCTTCTTGAAGCCCGTTTGCATGTTCTAGGAAAGGAATGCTGTTCATGCCAAATTCCTTTTCAGATGTCAGGAACTTCCTTTTCTTTTTGAGTGGTTTGTGCTTCTGTGATGGCTTTGAGATTGCATGTTTCTTCTTCTTCACAACGCTTTCCTGACAAAACATAATCCCAATTTTACAGACACATCAAAAGAGATGATGACTACTCAAATGTTGGAACCAATTCCCAGTAGAAACCACCACACTCTCATACACAAAAATAAATTAGTGGCTTTTGTATTAACAGTCCTTAATAAAATTGAGGTTTTTTTCCCCCACATTTGAAACATAGAATTGGACGGCACATAAGAACCACTTGGCCCATCTAGCCTGCCCATTACAGTGATAGATAAGCGGAGGGCCAGGCGACCTACTAAACCTTCCATGAAGTAGGCAGTTGGGCGACTGTAAATATTCCGTGGGCATTCCTTAGCCCGTCATATATTGATGTCAGACTTAAGCAGACGGCAACACATTTTGCAGCCACCACTTTGTCGTATGTGGGGCGTACAAACTCAAAAAAGGAAATCAATTACTTGACATAATAATTATAAGCGGTGGCCAGCAATCTGTAAAAATGGATCTACCCTGTAAAAAAATAGCTAATATGGCAACACTAACAGAAAGTGGTATGATACACAAGCAACAAGCAATGTAACCATGCCAGATGATTGCTGCAAACCAATCACAATGCGGCTCTGCAGAATACACTGTTCCATGTATAACCATTACAATTCATTTCTATATAAATAACAACTCAACGATCTAGCTCCAGGACACATCACCCAAGCACACTGCTGAGGACATTACTACACTGCAATGAGCCAGGGGTCTAATACTCGGAATACTTATCCTTGGCATTAATGTTTAATTGAAATGGTTTACGAGACATGTATCCGTCACAGCAACGCAAAAACAGTTTGCTGTTCCCTTTCTATCTATACCTGCTGCCCGGACTGCGTTCGATACACAGCGAAGGCTGAGACACGTGGGCCCTCCATAAGCACAGCTCACTCGGACAGGAAAACGAAACACAGCCCCTGCAGCCTCATCTGCCAGCTCTGGGCGCACTGACGTCATCAACAAGCTGCCGTTCTAAGCTGCGCCCCTGGTGGTAAACCACGGCGGGCATTGTTAATGCGTTTTTCCCCCCGTTAGGTTTCTGTCACGACTACCTGGTGACCGTAGAGGTTGTAAGTGTAAGACACGCTTTGAGAGGCCGACTTTGTGTGTCGAAGAACTCTATAGACATTGATACTGAAGGCTACGGCCTTGAATCTTAAGACCCTCGGGGTAAACAGGCACAGTTTCCAAGTCAAAAACAGGTTGAAATTGGAGCTAAAACGTTTTATCCCAGCAGTTGAAAATAACGCATGGGCGCAATAAACTATTCCTTGAGACGCCTCGCTGATTAAAGGCGGACTCCCAACTGTGTCAGTACACATTTTACACTCATGGTAAATCAAAGTATGTTCTTTTAGGTAGTTCTTGATAATAAATTGCCACAATACATTGCAAAAGCAAGCTGAAAATGTTTAACTGTTTACTTGCTGAAATATATAGTGATAACGCGAAATGCATGGTAAATTCTATAGAAATCATAAGAAAAAAAAAGTAATCAAACATATTAATTTAATATGGTAATGTATGTGCAACACCATATTTTTACCTTTTTGATTGGCACAATATGGGAATAATATATTATTATTATTCTTTTACATGGGACTTATGGGTGGTATATTATAGTTTACATGCTAAAGTAACATATTTGACCCATTTTGCTGATAAGAATATGGGTATAAGGTTATTTTTTTCGGTGGGAGATGGGGAATATTATAGTTACACATGCCAAGGAACACATTTGACCTTTTTCTGACAGGAATATGGGAGTATTATTATTTTTCCATGGGGATTATGGGTGGAATATTATAGTTTCACATGCGAAGGAACAAATTTGACCTGTTTCTGATAATAATATGGGAATATTATTATTTTTGCATGGGGATTATGGGTGGAATATTATAGTTACACATGCTAAGTAACATAT